>JAAGAY010001814.1:0-39609 GCA_011801015.1 Ardeotis arabs
AGGTTGCCCAGAGAGGTGGTGGATGCCTCATCCCTGGAAACGTTCAAGGCCAGGCTGGATGAGGCTCTGAGCAACCTGATCTGGTCGGGGATGTCCCTGCTCCTTGCAGGGGGGTTGGACTAGATGACCTTTGAAGGTCCCTTCCAACTCTAACTATTCTATGATTCTATGATTCATTTATAGTTGAAGACCCAGCAGCTGTTGCCAGAAATAAGGAAAAAAACCTACATACTACTGTAAAACAGTGCTACACAAAGATTTAGTACAGACAGCTAATGAACATTATGAAGGTCATAGAATAAAGTAGATTAAAAGTAGAAAGAGAATAAAACTTTCCAAATTGTAATTTGAGCATAAAATATGAATGAACTTATAGTCATATAGCTCTTGTACCCTTAATTTATCCCAAAGATTATTTGATATGTCCACTATTGGAATTTCTTTTTATTTGAAATTAATGAAATATAAATGGGTGTTTTGCACTAGCATGTTGGAGATCAAATGTAATCCTTATGCAAATAATAATGAAAATGTATAAACAGTCCTGTTATTTATATAAATTGCCTAGAATTTTGTCATCAGAACTGTAGCATTCATGATTGCACATATCAGAGATCAAGTGAAAAATATATTTTTTTTGGAATAGTACACAGTTCATTACGGTTCTTTTAATCTATAGAGTTTTATGAGCTTAGAAGGGACTGCATATATCAGAACTCGATAAAAGGGGTGAATCTCAGAGAATACTCAACTTTGCAGTGCTTACCACTGCTCAAGGGTGCACTGCTGAAGTCCTTACTGCTAAAGAACAGTCTAATGATTCTTTCTGTTAGCTAAAAGACTTAAACATAAAAATGACTGTAAATATTTGTCTGTCATTACAGGGGTAGATCTCTGTAAAGAACAAGATAACCACTGTCCAATATTTGCATATTTATTTTAAATGCAGTATTGGCTTTCCTCTAAACTTAAAGCAGTGACAATAGACTTTCATACTCTTTAAGTGAGGAGCAAATTTAAGTGGAGTTTTTGTTTGTTGAGCCTCCCAAATTATGAATATGAATGATTAATAAACTCCTAAGCCTCCCAAATTGTGAATGTTTAAATAGAAATAAAATACTTGGATACAATAGATGGGATTCATTTATCTTTATGTGCTTCATATTGTAGATGCCTCCTTTTGGGCTAGACCCTCAGTCTTCTTTCTTTATAGTCAATGGAGAGAAATAAGAACTAGGATTCACCTCAGCGCACTGTAGAGGTTAAAAACAGTTCAGATGAATTATACAAAATATATATATTTCTCACATCTGATAATTCTATTCCAGTTCCATGGTTGCTAAAGTCAACAAACCTGGAGTCTGTTGGAAATCTGTAAGCTGCTGGAGCTCTGTTTCTTTACGTAAAACCACAGTGATTCACAACAGCAGAAGGTCTGACTCAGGAAGTCAGTAAATTCAACAAATTTTGAGGTCAGCATGGTTTGGGAGGGGCAAAGATTTTTATTTACTACAGCAGTTTACCCCACAGCCACTCATAGAATCATAGAATCATAGAATCATAGAATGGTTAGGGTTGGAAGGGACCTTCAAAGGTCACCTAGTCCAACCCCCCTGCAAGGAGCAGGGACATCCCTGACTAGATCAGGTTGCTCAGAGCCTCATCCAGCCTGGCCTTGAATGTTTCCAGGGATGGGTCATCCACCACCTCTCTGGGCAACCTGTTCCAGTGTTCTACAACTCTCATCACCACCACACTTAGAGCAGAAAGTGTTTAAGAGCTCAACAGTAAACTACACACTGCCTCTTCATCACAGATTGGTGGTGTTAGCAAGGTGTCAGGAACCAAGGTAATACCAAACAAAGCTGCACCCATATGGCTCCCATAAGGCACTTATAATTAATGTACATAACAGTATTCTCCATAAGAGATGCCATGCAATGCATTAAGGCATTTTAATGAGCAAAAATGCATGAACTTTCCAATTTGCTGCCAGATTAAACCTTACTTTACTTTGATGCCCATGACTTATCCCTGAATAGACTCTCTTCTCATCCAGGTTCTTATGCAAAGTTAGCAACATGTAACAAATTTGCATATGTCACAACAGCTACTTTAAAAAGTCACATTGCTCAGGCACACAGACTTAACAAAGGATAGATGACAAAAAAATGTAGGACCTGCTTTACCATTTCATAAGAAAAACAAACAAAACTAAGCTCTTGATGAAAACTCAGAAGACTTTTAGACTCTTCTGAATTAGTCTATGGTAGTTTAGAAACTACCATCCCAGTAGTTTCCCAATTAAATTTCGAAGTATTCCAGTGTTATCATCATGCATTAGATTCAAATATGGTTTGCTGGTTTGCTGTAAACATGGTTAACTCTACCTTGGACTTACTATATCGAGGGCAATAAGTTAATACAGGAGATTATTTTAAGGTCCCTTCCAACCCAAACCATTCTATGATTCTATGATTTTATGATTCTATGATTCTATCATCTGCTTAACAATGAGGCGCAGCACACCTATGCATTCCCAATGTTTGTCAAGGTTCTCTGAGTAATTTTGTCATGGGATTCTCCCAAAGGCCACAGAACTCAATCCTCCTGCTTCTACCAAATCCGTAAGGGTTTAACTGAGAGGGGTTTTTTTTGGCAGGCATGTGGTATATCCCAAAGAAAAAAACACGAAGGAGTTTTACAGGTGTGTGCATTTCCCATCAGTACTTAATATGGTGGATAGAGCCTTACTCCAATACATGGAGGATGAGTAATGATGCAACTGCTTTCAATAACTAATACAGGATTACACTGTAATCATGTTCAAGACCACAGACATCTTCATGGATGAGTCACCCAAAGATCCAGATTCCGCTATGACTGTTGTCAGAGTCATGTCAAATATTTCAAAGCACAGCTTCAAGAAAAAATTCCACAAACACCAAAAGTGCCCTTTTGTTCTCAAATTTACAGTAGTTGCTTAAAGTAAAAAAAAAAAAAAAAAACCAAACCAAAAAACAGTAGACACTTGAAGCAGTTGCATTTGTCCCCTTCAGTGAGTGCTTACCTTACCTCTAGCTTTCAGCTGGCCTGGATTGCTTTTTTATTCCTCTTATGGATGAAGTAGATGTTTGTACTCATAGGAGGACAACACAGGAGAACCACAAAGTTATCCACTGCTACAAGTGTGCAACCATAGGGCCTGTGGCACCATAAATAAACCTTCCTGTATTTTCCATCGTGTGGCATCCAGCCTCAAGCACTTGTTTTAATCTCTTCTACTTTCCCAAGTCCATCCAAACATTTATGTCTTTATTCCCCTTCCCGTTACATTTCTTTTGTTTCCTGACTGGACTTTGGCTACTGGAAACTTTGTGGCCTGTGCTGCACAGCGCTCTGAAGAAACTTAATCTGCTTCTGCAGTATCAGCTCCCAGGACTGGTGCAGTGCTGGTCCCAGGCACCAGCTCTAATTACATGATTAAGTACAGGCAATAAGAAGCAAGTAATAGTTTCAGCATACTTGCTTTGTGAGGAATCACACTTATCTGGGTCAAAATGACCTGACAGATATTTCCACATGCCATCTGTTTCTGTATAACACATAGACTGTTTCTCAGTCCTAGATTGCTCTTTGATAGGGTATTTTACAAAGGCCAAACCCGGTAGAACCCTTGACACTAGAGAGACTCAAAGATACCATAATTTTTACTGTCTCGGGAGAGACCCTATCAGTGCATTCTTATCATTGGCATCATTAGTAGCATTACATAGAATCATAAAATCATAGAATATCTCAACTTGGAAGGGACACATAAAGATCATCACAACTCCCTGTTCCTCGCGGGACTGCCTAAAACTAAACTGTATGACTACGAGCATCGTCCAGATGCTCCTTGAACTCTGACACCATGTGTTGGTTTTGTATAGTGGGGGGCCTATAGTCACAGCTCTGTAAGAAGCTGCTAAAAGTTGTTCCCCTTTATCCAGTGGACTTGGCCAGGCCTAGGGCAGACCTGCTGCTGGCCAAGGCCGAGCCAATTGGTACCTGTTAACTCCTCTGTGATAATGTATTTAAGAAGGGGAAAAATTAAAAAAAAAAAAAAGAAGTGAAGAAGCAGAAGTAGAGGGCAGAGCAGGGGAGGCATGAGCCTTGCGGCCCTCACTCTCTGGCCTCCTGCTGGGTGGCTGTCTGGGCCTGACTCTCCCCAGCCCGGCTGCAAGAAGTGGAGAGGAGATGAGATGTGGAGAGAACCTGAGAGGCGTCTGCCAGCCTGGTGTGAAGAATTTCCTGTGAGAGGAATGGCTGCAGACACCAAGGTCAGTGAAGAAGGAGGGGGAGGAGTAATGCTGCTCCTGGCCAGAATTCCCCTGCAGCCCATGGTGAGGCAGGCTGTCCCCCTGCAGCCCATGGAGGCCCACGGAGGAGCAGAGATCCACCTGCAGCCCGTGGAGGACCCCACGCCAGGGGAGATGGATGCCTGAAAGAGGCTGTGGCCCGTGGAGGGCCTGTGCTGGGGCAGCCGTTCTGGAGGGACTGCACCCTGTGGAAAAAACAACCCACACCAGAGCAGTTCACGAAGGACTGTGGCCCGTGGGTGGGACCCCACAATGCAGCAGGCGAGGAATGCGAGGAGTTATTCCCCCGATGACGAACCAGAGGTGTAAAGTGACAAGTGATGAACTGTCCGTAACCCCCATTCCCTCTTCCCCCCTCTGCCACTTGGGGTGGGAAGGAGGTAGAGATAATTGAAATTAAATTAAGCCCAGGAAGAGGGAAGAGTCGGGGGAAGCTGTTTTGTCCTCTTTCTCATTATCCAGCTTTGATTTTAACAATCATAAATAGTTTTCCCCAAGTCGAGTTTGTTTTGCCTGTAATGGTAACTTTAAGGATGTCTCCCTGTCCCTATCTCAAACCTTGAGCCTTTTTATTGTTTTATCTCTTCCTATTCCCTTGGAGGGTGGTGATAGTGAGAGACTGTAGTTTGGTTCCAAGCAAGGCTAAACTACGACACATCGTTAGGATCCTCACATTTCAAGAAAACCATGAACATTCATCCTGTTTCAGGAAGACAGGTAATATCAAAACATGATTGAAACTGATAACAGATTATTTACTCAGTCATTCACCCTTTCTCGACTCCTACTTGAGGTGTAATCCCCAGTGCTTCTGCTGTCATTTTCTTGGTGTTCTGCTTGAGACTCCACAACCATCAACTTTCCTAAAACATCATTGTTGCCAAGCTTTTGTTGGTAGGCAGCCTTTGAATTAAGCCTGTTCTGAATTGTGCCTCACTAAATTCATGGGAATAGGTGTGTGTCATCCACCAGTGGTTTCTGAGCTGCAGGATATAGGGTAATGACGGCAATTACAAAGGGAGTATTCATCCTCCATTCCTGTTGACACTGATAGCAGTGGACATTAGCCTCTGGAGGACAGCCTTTATAAAGTCCCTCCATCAGGGACTGGGCCCACCACAGTGTGGCTACAGCACTGTGATTTCAGCACCTACAGTACCGTGATAAAGCTAGCACAGCATACAATGTGTTGTTCATTCTCTAAGTTTCATATTCCTGAAATATTCCTCAATATTTCATATTTTTAATGTATCTTTGTCCACATCTGAGAAGAACATACAGTTACTGAAATCACACCCCTTCAAACAGCAGCTGTTCAAGATGTATCCCTGTTTTCCTTCTGTCATTCTTACCATCAATTCACCTGGTAAGGAAAAATTAAAAAAAAAAACAAAAACAAAAACCAAATGAGATTCTATGCCTTTTGTTTTCTGGAACCACTGTGTCTTATGACCTAGCCTGCATTGCAATGAGGGCTTCTGTGGGGAGCAGGAATTAACCAGGAATTAGAGTGGGATAACAAGCTTTTCCCCAGGTGGAACAGCTCTGGGGAAAGAGAAACAAAATGGGGCAAGCAGAGTCTCTGTGTCAGGATGTATTTTTGGATTTGTTGGCTATGGTGGCAAAGCCATGGCAGCTAGCACAGACCCTGGTCTTCTTCATAGGCAGTGATTTTCTTCCTCTCCTGCTCTGCAGGACATGGTTGCCATGCTGCCACCCTTCATGAGGCTGCTTTGCTTTTAGAGTCACAGAAATACAGGTTGCACCTAAGTTAAATGTAACCCTTTAAAATGAGAAGGAAAACAGAATGAAGTTCTCCAGGCAGGGTAGCTGAGGAGGTGGGGGTATGTGCGATATGTGCAGGAACCACTGTGTGGGAGCAGAAGGAGAAGGCATGTATTTCTAAAGCCAGTTTTACTATCAAAAGCAGCATTTTGTGAATCCACCCTCTCCTTAAGCATCCCATTCAACCAGCTGGTGTTACAGCACACTAGGTTTGGTTTTTTTTTTTTCTTTTTCTCACCATCCATGTGTCTTCTGCAGTGTCTACTTCTTTCCTCAAGTCTGTGTTTGTACTTTGTCTGTTTTTCTGTGTTTCTATAAGCTGTTTTGTCTTGTGTCTTATTTTTTCTCTCCCTCATTTAGTTTCTCTTCTGGCTTGCTGTGTTCTCCTGGCTTCCTTCCAGCTTTGTAGCAGTATTTGTCCTCACAGCATCTTGCAAGGTTCCTTGTGCAGCTAGGTCTTTTTTTTTCCTAATTTATTAAAAATCCTAGATTTTCCTTTTAGACCTATCAGACTTCATTTCCAAGCGCAACATTTTCAAGTGTATATTTGAAATACTCCCACCAACATCTGTTCACCTATTAAAAATACTGCATTTTGCCATTCAGATAAAAAGCCTTTCTCTGTAGAGATGCTGAATAGAAAAACAATTCTGCTAATAAGAAATGGAAGAGCAGAAAATTTCTTTAGGAAAAACAACTGAGCTAAAACCAAAAATGCAAAATATAATAAATCTCCTCAACCTTGGATCACTAACAATAAAATTTGATGGGACTTGGAAGACCAAATGAGACGTATCCTTTAATTAACTTTTAAGTTAAAAAATAAAGTAACTATTCTGATAATTGGTATTCTGACTATTGGTTTCCATGTAGACATTTACATGCAGACCCTTGTATTGTGTTGTCCGAACTTCAGACTGAGCCCTGTCCACAGAGGCCATCGAGCATGCTAAATATCTCATTGGTTACATTCCAGAAAAGAAAGTCTTTCAAATCCTAGACCTGTTTCAGAAATGTGGAGTGAAGTGGCACATCAGGGCCCAATTCAGTCATCTGCACAAAGGTTTCTAATGCCCTTTGAGATGCACTAGGGTTTCCAAAGATACTCAGATGGCAGATGTGACATTGAACTTAGAGGACACATCTGTGTGTTTTGGGTTGTCAACCTCAGGCCAGACAGGATAACCCCAGCCATTGCAGATGGTACTAGACAACTGTGCTCAGTGCAGCTGCACTGCAACCACCTCAGGAAGTCTATATTAACATCAGATAATAATTATAAGCACCATATCTCAGTTTTGGCCCTGTGACAATCCTTCCTTTCCTCAGTCAGCACATGTAACTGTACGGCTCTGACCTTGGAAGGCTCTCTTGGAGGAAGCTGGAGAGTTTCCTGCTATAATCATTTACAATTAAGAATGTTTGGGATTTTTTTTCCTTCTTTTTTATTATTATTTTTGCAATACATCCTGAGGATCAGATGATCTCAAACTACACTTCAAACATCCTGACTTCACCTAAGGCTGGATGCGCAGCAGTACTCCTCTTCTTCATGGACTAACAATTGTAGGTATTTCCTTTACTTCCTTGCCTTCTTGAGCCTTCCTGTTTCTTTGGTGTTCTCCAAGTCATCCCATTCATATCTTATTTTCCTTTCTAAAACATCATGCAATGTCCTCAGTGAACCCTTTTCCATTCTGTTCTCCATAATTTCCATTCAAACCAGAGGTCATCCTCCTGCTCAATCTACTGTTTTGTTTCTTTCTGATATTTCTCTTCCCAAGCTTTCCTGTCAGCCAGTTGAAATGCACAGATGACATTAGGTGCTTAGGCATAACACAATCGCCTCTCTGCAAATATGCTGTTAATGGAGCATAAAACGTACTTGATACAATGCATACATTCCTTGGATCCTATGGTGGGCACATCAGCATTATCACTGTGGCTATCTAACAGTTACAAGAAACTCTGTGAAATTCTGAGCATGATGCAGTGCTCCATGTCTCTTTCACTTTCTGGAAAATAAACAACTATGGCCAAAATCCAGCCACAAGATGTTACTGCAGAATTAGATGTCTTGAAGTTGTCAGTGGCTGAGCTTTCCCATAACAAAGTCTAACTACTTGTGAAAGAAAGTAGCATTTGTCCAAATTCAGTACAGGACTGATTGATTATTTCTCACTATAATGAAACTGCAACAGTCAAAGAGTCAATCTATATTCCTAGAAAATATTCAGCTTCTTTTAGAAAACAGTTTTTCTCTTTTGGCTCCCAGTCATTTTTCCAGCTGCAGTTGACCTGGTCATCCCTTGAGCTAGACTTTTTCACCTTCTAATTATCCTCATTTCGAGCCTCTGAGAGTCAATACTCTCTAAAGATGGGCTTACATTTAAAATTTTCATTCTGCTGTTTGTGTTTTTCTTTTTCAAATGGAGTATTTCCATCTTGAAGATCTTGGCTAGATGAAGTCTTTAGCACTATGGATATGAGTTTGCGTTTAATACTGATGGCCATCCTCAAGCCAATTGCAAATGACTAGAGAGCGTTGATCTCCTTAGGAGAGAATTTTGAATAATTACTTACTTCAGCCCTATTAATTTTCGAGGTAAGTACAAGAAAGACTTATCTTGGACTCCAGGACTGGCAAAGCAGACTGAGACTCTGAGCCCTGAGGAGTTAAGAACACCACGTTGTTCCGCTGGAATATTTTCCTTTCACTTTCTCTGTATTGCAGAGAATATCTGCAATACAGATCTGGCTTAAGCTTAAAAACTAGGGCTTTCTTTTTTAGAAATGTCATTTATTTCAGTGAGATTGTTGGTAGAGTAAGATACCATTCAGTTTCCATGTGGTGGCAGAATCCAACCACCAGAGGCGACACAAAAAGGCTTATGCCTTTCTCATGTCAGATGTTACTTATGGCTGTGGCCTGTTTTGGTCTCAGTGATCTTACACACATGAACATATGTTTTAACAGTCGGAGAACCAGGCCTGAGACAATAAAGGCTGGAAACCACAAATAAAACTTTGCTCAGCAAAGCCACAGCCATCTGAGACAGGTGGGAAGGACTCAGCACTGATCTGACTGCAGTGGGAGTGAAGGACAGCAAGCGCCCCAGGTCTGCCTCTGGGAGTACACTTGTCCTGCAAAGCTGAAGCATTCACTGATCTCCACCAAACTTTCCCACCCGCGCTTTGGCAGGAGTCCCTGCTTTGCTGGTGGCATGAGGGAAGTGAGAGTTCACAATCTGCTTTGGCACAAAATCTACTCACTCAGCTGCAGCTGCTGCTGCTGTAGTTATGCTAACTTCTACCTGTGTATTAAAGGAGGGGTAGATCCCATAGCTCACCTTTAGGGTCAGATATGGGGTGGCAGAAAATTGAGGGTTTTTTGCAGCTGTAGCATGACAGCAGAGGGAATGGGAGGTGTTATTCAAGGGCTGAGGCATGGGGTTGAGAGCTACATAAAGTAAAATTAAGCAGAAACACTACATCAAACTAATTATTAAATTTTAATTAAATATGAACACTTTGATGTCTTTTGATTTATGCTTGTCAGTATGTAAAGTTTGACAAATTATCACTTCTACATATGCCACATGTGGAGTTCTGGCTATGGTAATTTATGACTATTAAGACAAAATAAGACTATGAAGGTAGGTTCCCAGAAATACCTGAGAAACAGGGACTGAGTAGGATTGCATGGAGAAATACCAGCCAGATCTTATATTTGACTTTTCATTGATGTTGGTGGGAAGATTTTTTGCTCTCCTGCCTGAGCACAGTGCATAATCAAAGAGTAGGAAGCACTGGGATGCAGAGAAAAGCCCTCAGGTATCCAAAGTATTAGATTAAATAGTGTCAGCACAATTTGCATTTTAAACATTTTTATGGGGACTCTGTGGCTTGTGAATTGCTATATTGGATAACAAAATAGACTAAATTAAATGTCTTATATTTTGTGCAGCAGTCCAGTTTCTCAGTTCACTGATTAAAGGGGGATTTTTTCCTTATTCTCTTTCATTCCACACAAAAAAAATACAGTAAAAAGAAAACACGCAATCTAATTTTTAGTATCCTCAAATGAGTATTTCTTCAAACATGAACTCCTATGCCATAGCCAAGGAAAAAATTATCTAAGAAAACACGTTTCTATTAATTTTTGAATGATTGCAAATGTCACTTTTAGCATCTTTTAATTGGAGTGTAATGGTGCATCACTAGATTTCATAACCTTGCAGTCTGGCTTTTATCACCTCTTATCATTTCTCTTAAACATTGAATTTAGCAGGAGTTATGGCTGTTTCTATTAAGACCAAATTAGACCCATAGATGGATGAGAACAATTTCAGAAACACATTAAAAATTAGCCGGGCTCAATGCACTCATGGTGTGGTTTTCTCCACTATACTATTCTCTGTGTATTTATAGTTGCACCTGTCTTGCAAAACCACAGTGTCCAACAGTGGAAGCAACACTGGTTCGCCACTTGGCTCTGTGAGCACTCAATGTGAAATCTATGTTGGTGTTCAACAATCCAAAAAGATTAGATTCCACCTCATCTGATTTTTTTTCTTTCAAAAGCTTCATTTCATCCAGTAAAATTTACTGTAAAGTGCAAGACTGCCTATGTTATAATCAGCATATTCACATTTTGGGACTGTACATAGCACCATCATTTTCATGAACCTCAATGTACCTGCAGATTGGTTAAATTTATTTTTCCAGAGCCAGTAAGTGCTTTGCAACTTTAATACTTCCAGAAATCATCTGAATTTACTTCAGTCCTCGTAGTTTAATATTGCAGGTAGTTTATGTATAAAACTCCCAACAATTTGGAGGGGAGGTAATCGGTATACTCTACAGAGTGGCTCCAAACTTAATCAGTAACAAGTCAATTAAAAAGGAAGTAAAGCTATTCAAAATCAGCTTGCAATGCCCACAAATGTTAACATGGAGAGGGAAACAGAAAACAGCGTTTTTAAGTTTTCTAGACAAATATTTTCCCTTACAGGTGGCTTAATACTTGGGAAAGCTCACAAATAGAATTGAGTAGGGAACAAAGTAAATCCACTTCCACAAGGGAGCTGAGCTGCTGACCTTTTTTCGCTGTTGTTATGGTTAGGAGAAAAAGTCCCAAACTAAATTTTTCCACATAAAAGCCATGTAGACAGTTTGTTTAGATTTTTATAGTGTATGTATTATCTGTTTTTATGCTACATACATAATTTTTAAAAATATAATTTTAAAACATTTGAAGTAGATGGGAAAAGTAAAATGTTTTTACCCTATTTTACCTCTAAAATACCAGAACAGATTATTTTAAGAGTATTGTAGATTCTTTCCTTTATACTAAGTGGATACAACACTCACTTTCACTGAAACTGAATTTCTTAACCAAAGATGATCATGCAAAAATTTCCCAAGGCACTAAAACATCAGTATCTGTGAGGATTCAGAGCACTAGATACATTAATATAAAAACAACTGCAATCATTCCTGACCCGTTTTTTTTCTATCGATCTTTTTCACCCACTTGCACAACTCCTAGAATGAGGTATTTCAGCTCTGCTTTGCCTTGGAACTTTTCCTGGTTAGAGACAGCCAACAGATTCACTTGCTGAGCTTGTGGCCCTTCCTCACTACATCTGCTGATAGCAGAGACTGGAGACTGTCCAGCACTTGGGAATGGGCTTCAGCTTTGTTGTCAGCATGGAAAAAATTAACAAGGCCTGTGTCAAGTTGCTATGACCCAACAAAAAACCTACATCTCAGCCTGAAAATATTCCTATTTGTACTGCCAGCTTCATGCCTCTGCTAATGCACTACTGGAAGACATCAGTATGTATTTAAGGAGCTTCCCTACTTTGGTGGACACATTGTGATTTGACTATTTGTAAAAGTCCTGTGTATATTTCAATACAATTTTTTTTCAGAGTTGGTTGCACAATCTTGCAATTCAGATCAGAGAGGGGCTGAAGGAGACCATGAGAATAACGGTGCTTCCCAATGAAAAGGCATTGGTGCAGATCAAAGCTGCTACTGGTCATCGCACTTTGAGTTTCCTATGGGCTTCCTTTAGACTGTCAGAAACATCTAGGATCATGAGGCTTTGAGGCTACAGTGGAAGCTTGACATGGTTCTTCACTAAGCCCTGCTTCTTAATAAAATGTCCGCATTCAACTCAGCCAGCCTTAACTTTGCCTAATCCACTTTGCCTATTTCTAATTATGCTGTCTGGAATTCCATAAAGCAAATGAACGTCTGTGCCATTTCAACTCCTTCCAGCCTTCCCCACTTTTGCTTGACCCTGTCACAGGCTGGCACGGTACAAAGTAGTATGTATAAGAGTGGAGAGGGAAAGGAGGCAGGAGGTGCATCGTGTGAGCACGTACTGACTCTAGCAGGATGCACAGACAAAATGCAGGCTGCCCATGCATAGAAGGCTCATAAAGACATTAAAAAAAAAGTAATTCATTGGCTGCACATTGACCTACAGCAGACAGAAGCTAAGGAGACCAAGAAAAAATGAGGACTGAAAATTAGCCATCATTAAACCATCCCATCTGATGCTTTATTGACTGCAAGTAGATATGCTAGATTTGATGTTAGCAGTAACCCTGTGGCACAGAAAAAAAAAAAAAGAAACAGTAATTGCAAAAGGTATTTGTATTTGAAGCCAGTCAGCTCAGTTGAGAGAGGAAGAGAGCAGTGTCATAAAATAGATGTGTTGATTCACAGATTACCTTGTACACTGGCAAGATTGGCACTCTACTTCTGCTTCTTCAACAGACTTCCTGTAACCTTTAATATGTCTTTTGAGTCTCATTCAAAGTCCTTTGAAGTCTCTTTGAAAACATGTCTGAGAGCTGAGACTGGAACTCATAGCTATAGCTGCATGGAGGATTTATTTTCTTTTTACCATCTGCATCAGGGGAAAATGGACATGTTCATCACTAACTTCAAGATGTGAATTAAAAAAAAGAAAAAGAGGTTGAGCGGTGGAAAAGGAGAAAAAAGATCACTCTGTCCTTGTGTTTGCTCACCAACTGATGGTCCACAGCTGATTTCAGAATAAAAAATTACGCCAGTGTTGCCCTATTTCAGCCACTGCTTTGCAAAGCCCAGTTGCTTTTATGAATAAAGTCTGCAGGAAACATTTTCATAGCCTGTGCAAACAGCCCAAATCAATAATATTAGTGGAGTGCTGTGATGTAGAAGTACTCTGTAAGCCTGATTGGTAGGGTGAACTGCAGCCATGGCAGCTTTGGAAGTCAGAAGAAATCTCCTGTCCTTGCCTGCTTCATGATGTAAAAAAGAGCCTAGATACATGAGCTGGGATGAATGACATGTACTATTTTCAAGATTTGAGGGGATGTTAGAGGTTTTCTTAGGACTGGAATATGACTGTGTTGTAAAGGAAGGTATGTTTATGATTGAAAGATGTGTTCCAGGTTTGTCTGAAACAGGAAATATTTCTGTTTTCAGGGAAAAACCATGGTTGTTTTCACTGCAGCAAGAGCTTATATTCATTCTAATAGGAACTTCCTTCTTCAGGATAATTTTTACTTATATTCAGATATTTTAGGTATTCAACAATGTTTAAAATAATTAAGACAAGCACCTGGTTAAGCAGAGAGTCCTAAACAAGGCTTGCAGGCAGATGGAGAAATCTTCACTCAATCCCAAGAAGAGAGAGTTAAAGTATTTTTAACTTAGAGACCTGAAGCCTGCTTTTGACTGTTCTTGTTCGGTTCAGCAACTTGCATGTGCTATTAATTTTAATGATGCTATTAGACCAGCAGAGGCCGTCATCCGTTACCCCGCATCTCTAACAGAGTAAGAGACCCGTGCACACTGGCTATGCCACCCTGAACAAAAGCACATCTGCACTAAAGCACTCCTCCGGGCTGCAGACCTCAACTAGCAGAGGAGATAGGAAGACATGTGACAGTATGTATGTTTTAAGGAGCTGGCTGAAAAACTAAGATTTCTCAACAGCAAGCAACACAGAAAATAAAAAGAATATTGCTAAGCTTGTCGTCAGGACCTGGCCATTTTGCCTTGAGATACAGATAAGTGATAAAATAGACTTCTGTAGCCTAGTTCACTTACCCAAGTCAAAGTAACAAGAAAATTAGATACTTTGGCT
Source organism: Ardeotis arabs (assembly GCA_011801015.1). Classification (NCBI taxonomy): domain Eukaryota; kingdom Metazoa; phylum Chordata; class Aves; order Otidiformes; family Otididae; genus Ardeotis; species Ardeotis arabs. The sequence goes on from JAAGAY010001814.1 coordinate 14,299, forward strand.
CTTCTTACTGGTTTCTACACCAATTACAGGATACAGACAACTCAAGCTGGTTTTAAATAAACTACTGTAACGGAGCAGCCAAGGATGCACAGGTTTTCAGATAGTTAGGTTTCATGCAGTCTCCAAGCCAGTTTCCAGTCAGCTCAGATGTCTTTATACAGCACATGTTTTATAGGGGAGAGCACCCCAAGCATCTGAAATTGTTAATCACAGTGAGAACTAGAACTTTTCCAAAGTTTTGGAATCAAAGTGCTTAAATTTCTTGTCTTAAACTTTATGCATGACAGCTACCTCCCAGAATTGCTATATTTAGGAGAATAATGTGGAAAATGCGGGGAATGGGACTGTTATGGGACTATGACGGTTGCAGAGAAAGGCTAGAGAACTAGAATTTCTGAGAATAACACAAAAATATAGGATGATTTCTCCCAAGTGCATTTGTTAGGGAAAAGTATAATCAATCATAATTCTCAACATGGCTTTGTTCATTTTGCCATTTTTATTAGGAACATACCAGAAGGCTAATCAGGAAAGGATCATACCTGTTAATATTTGAACAGAGGAGACAGCTTCTCCTAAACACTTCTGAGTGACAGTGATCCAGGAAAGTAGCAACTGTGTGTACTCTACATATACAGAGACATAATCATAACAAGAAGGGGAAAAAAAAATAAAACAAGAGCTTCTATTGGCCATATTTCTTCATTCAATGCAGGTCTATTCGTGGCATTCGATTATGTGTGTAAATCAATGCTACTGCTTTGCTAAAATTACAATACAGTATTTATTGCAACAGTGCATTGTTTTTAATGCTGCTATGTTCCAGCTTGCCAAGGTCATCAAAAGTAATTTCTGAAAAAGAAAAGGAAGAAACCTGCTCCCTAAGAACAAATATGCCCCATGGAGAAGGACCTTGAAGGGTCAAAGTTCAATGAAGAGGATGTGAGAAACTTTTACATTGCTAGACCTAATTATAAGTTGAAGTAACATGTCTCAGGAGGAGGAAAAATATGAAATCAATTTCTTATGTGAGGCAGTGAGGACAAGAGGTTTGTATTTTTTCCCTGAGAGCTCATCCTTCTGGGAATCCTTGTGGCTTCAGGACAGTTTGTTGTAGCTTAATTTTGGGAGGAAGGAGAACAGATTGCAGAAGAAAGAGTTTGTAGAAAACATAACAAAGTCATTCTGTAAGCACATGCTATGGGCAGGTTTTTTTCCACAGGACGCCAGAAATGTGGAGTGTATGTGTTACTTATCTCCCAGAACATAGGATCTGAAACTTGATGGGAGGTAGATGAGGCTTATATGAAGGTACTCTACGATGACAGCAGCCACAGATGGTGTGGTATTCCAGATTAAAAACTGCTTAGGTAGTTTAAGCTAAATCAGAATCAAAGAAAGAAGTTTACTCATTTTTTATCAACATTTAATTAACTGACAAATGCTGAACTGTATGTTCAGGGTCAGGATCAGTAGCATGACAGATGATCACAATACTAGACACTTATGAATGTTAGCATCTAAAGATTTCTAAATGCGCTGTCCCTTGCTGTCTGGGTACCAGATCCCTGCAGCACCCCAGGGTGGTGATGCTCGGCCCAGTCTGGGCAGGGTGGTGATGCCACAGGACAACTTCTGGCAGCCCCAAACCAGATTCAGACTGCTACTCTTCTCACTCCAAGCTCTCTCTCCCTCATTGCAAATTTTCATGCTGCTTCTTTACTTCTGTTTAGGATAATTCTTCCTTCATTTCAGAAATCCCTTGGTAATTCACCAGTTACTGTTTAATATGACTGATGGTCATCTTCCTACTTAATATGGTAAGTTTGGGAAATGTGCCCTCCAGACAGGTTTGTGTGCTTTATCCACACTCTTCTTGTGCTCTCACACTGACAAACAGGAGCTGTTTTCCAGGCCATTTACTAAGTGGATTGTGCAACCTACATCACCTTAAACCGCATTTCTGGCTTTGAATTGTGGTATTAAAATTTTGGATGTTGTAGCTGAAACACGTCAAAAGAGGCCACTTGTTTTCATAGTTTCCTACTCGAATTCCCAGTGTTTTTTCCCTTTGAGGTTTATTCCTTGCATATTAGAAGTCTCCCTTTTTTCATGTCTCTGTGTTTATACTGATAAAATTGTCTTTAAATGTGGCTGTTTCTTCTATTCATTGTGTGTAGGCTGAAGCCATAAATCTCTAACAGCTATAACTAAAGCACCTGGCAGCCATTTTACATTTGGTTCACAGGAAGAAGTTGCAGAGGAGACTTAAGTGTTAAGCTTTCTCCTTGACAGCGTTCAGTTGTTCTCTTTGTTTTATATAGAAAAGGAGCATATAAGTGGTCTTAAGACCCTCAACAAAATATTACAGGGCAAACCACATATTCCTTGCCCATGCAAATCACATTAGTGAGAGCTGTGGATTAATTGGCCCAATCCCCATATAATTTTATCACATTTTCTTTATTTCTTCTGTGCTGTATAACCCCATTAAACAGTTCTTGTCACCATATGCGGAGAGAGGTAGCAGCCTACCCTCATCATTTTGGTATGCATGTACATAGTGGATCTGAATATCCATTATTAGAGAAATAAATACAGGTGGAGATCTCTCTGTTAACATTTTCTGTGCACAAAGACAAACGAAGAGACAATGTTATTACAATCCCAAAGAGAGTCAGTATTGACTGAAGGATGGCAGCTACATTAGAATAAGGGGCCGTAGAAAGATTTAACTTGCTTTTCTCACACTTTTTTGTTGTGATCAGATTTCTTCTTCAGTACTAAGATGTATCTTTTGGCAGGCCAGGAAAGGAGCTGTAGTACCATGGGAACTATTTAAAAGTGTTGGATCCTCAAGTATGTTACTGATGAGCTAACAAAATTTCATTGATCCCAGTGGAATGTATTATGGTTCATATAGCTGAAGTGTGGTGCAGCTGGCAGCAAAATACACAGAGACCTTCTATATCCTCCACTTGTTTAGATAAGTTTATTAGTTCCTGGGTTCAGCCGACTCTACCTGCTGCTCACTTATTATTTCTGCAAGCATTAACAAATTGAAAAGGTGATGGGAGGCCCTGGGCTCACTTGGAGCTCAGGCAACTTATGATCTTACACTTCAGTGCTGTTAAGATGCCACATGCTGTTGTGCTTCCTGTGCTATGTTAAAAAACATCTTGCAGATGTCTTTTTACTTCTGTGAGGCGTATTATAAGGCTTATTAAAGGTGAGGAGTCTTGCTCTTCCATTCTTCTCACCCTACTTCTGGATAAAACCTGTATTGGCTACTGAGCTTGCAAGAGATAAGCAAATCCCTGTGCCTGAGGGACAATTTCTTATCATGGAGTCTGCTTTTTAATTAAGAGAGCTGAGAAGCAGTGACCTTGCTGTACTTTCTATATACAAATGCAGAGGTAGGATTAGCAATGCATCCTTTTGGGATATTACATTGATTGGAGGGGATCCTGCTTTCAAATGAGCATCATCCAACTTCAGCAGGTTTCAATTTTGTACATGTGGCAGCTCAGGACACATTATTCATCCTTTACCCAAAGGAAGCAGAGCGTTCTTCTTCATAACTAGGTGGATGAGCATGTCTGTGAGATGGACATCTTCAGCTGTGGTCCCAGCATTCAGAAGGGAGCTAGTCAAAATACACTACAGAGGGTTTGAGGTGTGCTTGTAACAACACTGGGCCAGCCTCTAAGGCAAACTAGATCAATAATTTTCACCAGCTGAGGATCTAGATTCCTCATGAAAAGTAAAGAAGTAACACAGATACATCTGATTTAACAGGAAACCTCTTCTTTGATTCCAATTATATGTGGTGACTGCAAATAAAGCAGGGACTATACTATGTAGTAGTAAGTCTGTTACATTCTCCCTCCTCATCCTAGGCAATTATTGCCTTCAGCAGCAGGAGGAAAAGTAAAGAGCATCTCTTCTCATTTATTTGATGGTGCTGAAAAGCAGTTTGGAAAACATAGCACTTTTCTCCTGTGCTCACGCCACACAAATGAGGCAATCGTTACAACTGTCTTTTTTTTTTCTCCCAAGGACATCTAATACTGTGCTCAGGGTGAAAGCAGTCATACCCGATCAAGGCAGGCAAAAGCAGCAGTCAGTGCAGCAAAGCATGCATGGCACAGGCAGGTCCTTGGAATGCACTATTTTGTGTGAGTTTTCTTTACGTAGAGAAAAAGGTCAACAATGCCATGATCCCCAGAAACATGAGTGGAACACTCAGAGCTCTCTGCACACCACATACTTAGACTACACAAAGGAATGCGAAAACTGATTTGTGATTAATTGGCCCCTTGGAGGGGGCTCTGTCTCTCTCTCTTCAAATATGGACAAAACAAACAGTTCAAAATAATTTTTAAAGAGCTAAGGGTAGGTGTGCTAAGTCCCAGATGACATCCCACAGCCCATTCTCAGACTGACAGGGATTTTCAAAGTGAGTGGCATCTCTGCAGTCAAGTGTGGATGGGGATGCAGTTCCTCTGCCTGCACCCTAATCTCGTGAGTCCCAAACTTGGTTTGGAAACCATACAGCTGAGACCAAGGCTAGTGAGGAAGGTCATGTACATAGCCAGCTTCCCAGGTCAAGGCAGCTTGTGTCACATTGGCTAGGAATATATTGTATATGATTGTGTAGTGAGACCCTAACTGCCCTTTGAACACATCCACCATATTTTCATGATGGCTGATACCAGTCATTCCTTCTTCGTTGTCTAAGCCCTATCTGACTCCAGTTTCTAGCTAAATCTCATCACTCTAAGTGCTCTAGGGAAAAGCAGTAGTTGTAAAATATCTTGAGTAAAGCTTTTGACATCTGATTGCAAAGCATTTTTTTGTGATTGGGAAAAGTACGGGCTGGATGAATATTAGTTGGATTACCAGGCTCAAAGGGCAGTAATGAATAGTTCAGCATCCAGCTGGCAGCCAGTAACAAGTGGAGTAGAATAGGGGTTGATTCTGGGATGATATGATTCCACATCTTTATCGATGGTCTGGATAATCAGACAGAATGCATCTTCAGCAAATTTGCAGGTGGAGATGGGGTGTATGGAAATACACCAAATCACAGTAAAACTTCAAGACAGAAGGAACTTGATAAACTTGAGTCTGGGGCCCACAAAAATCTCACAATGTTCAGAAAAGAAACAACACAAAATTCTGCACATGGGACTTTCAGACTGCATACTTGGCTGCATTAGAAGGAGCATGGGAAGCAGATTAGAAGTTATAACCTTCGCCTGCTTGCTTATAGGGATGTCACATCTGCAATGTTGTGATCTGTTTTGGATCTTCTAGTTGAAGAGGCATATTGAAAAACATTTGTGGAATACTAACAAAATTGTCAGAGATAGAGTGTACAAGCTTAAAGAAGAGGATGGGGGAGTTGGGTTTCTTCAATCTCAGAAAAGAGGAATCCAAAGATATCAAAAGATATCAAAGAGCTATCTTCAGAGTAAGATCAGGTTACTCAAGGTTATCCAGCTTTTTGCAAATCTCCTATCTTATCAAGCTGTTCCAGTCTTTAACCACTTTCATTATTAATAGCTTTTTTTTCCCTAATATGTAATTGAAATATCTTGTGTTGTAACTTTTTCCCACTACCCCTTTTTGCTGTGTGTTTCTGGAAAGAACCTGTTTCTTCTGTCACCCACTCATTAGGACATGGAAGACTGCAAGTGAATCTTCCTTAACTTTCTTTTTCCTGGATGAATAAACCCAACTTCTTCAGCCTCTCTGTATAAGTCAGGTGCTCCAGCAACACCAGTTCAATGCCACCATTACACCAGCACACTGTTGATCCTTGTTCGACTTGTTGCTTCTCAGGACTCACAGGTCCTTTCCTGCAAAGCTTCTTTCTATTCAGTTAGTCTTTGGATAACAACTCTGTCCTCTGGATTATCAGTTAGTCCCCCAATTTCTTGTCATTCGTTATAAATCACAAACTTGGTAAATCCAGCCAGTTTATCTTCAAGTTTTCTGTTCAACCATTCAGCCCATACCCTCTCCATCTCGCTACAAGGATACCATGGGAGTCTGTGTGAAAGGGCTTTCTAAAGTCAAAGTAAAAAACATCCATTTCTCTTCCCTCGTCCTCAGAGCCCATCTTCTAATCACAGAAAGCAATCAGGTTGGTATAGTAAGATTCGACCTTGGTAAATCCAATCTAGCTGTTTCCAGTCACCTTCATGTTCTTCATGCAGACGAAAACGGCTTCCTTGGAGACTTCCTCCAGCAATTTCCTGGGCAAGAGGCAAGACTGACCAGTCAGTTCCCCCTTGATTTTTGCAGATGGGAAAAGCAATTACCTTTTTTTCCAGCCTGCAGGGAACCCCCAATTGCCACAGCCTTTCAAGGATGAGAGAAAGTGGCCTCAGAATGAAGCTGCCCAAATCTTGCAGCACGATGCAAAACATGTACCAGAGAATTAAATCTATAATTACATTTTCTAAGGGAGCTCAGAAATACTTTTCCCCTTAGCTAGAGATTGTATAGAATTAAGTCAGCAGAATCCAAAGAGGGAAGCTCTCCTACCTGCTTTATCACAATTCTTAATGTATTATTTTCTAGCTACTACTAAGAAATAACGGAGAATATAAAAGCTAAAAATAAAACCAAAGGGGTTTAATTAAAAAAAAAAAAATCATAATTTCAGAAATACATTGGAAAATGCAAAGTAGGGAAAGCTTTGGAAAGAGCAAGAAAAAAGTTCTCCAGGAAAAGTATCAGAAGCAAAACTGAAAGTAAGCAGCAAAATAAACTGACACATGAACATGAAAAATCAAAGCTCTTCTATTGGTCTCCAGCAGGCAGCATGTCTCTCTTCATTAGGGGAGTAAGAGAAGAACAGATGAGCTGCCCTTGCTGTTCCTTTTGCGTAGCTGCCAGTGGTGCAACATACAGGTGCTGCCAACTCTCTGTGCTGTGCAGAACTCAGATTAAAATGAGCTATTGTTTCTTTGATTTTTCCTGGTCTTTTTTTCCATCTTCTAACCATTCCTATTTTATTTTTTCCCCTTTTTCTGTGACATTTATTGATTTTTTTTTCCTGAATTCTTTTTTCATTGTGCTTCTCTTCACAATATTTATTTTTTATGGCTCTCTTGTCATGTCCTTTGGTTATTCTGTGGTACTCGGACTGACATAGCTTTCCACCTTCTGACTCTTGTCTCCTATTTTACAGTCTCCAGACATACGGACTCCTACATTCGTGTGGCACAAACACAGATAAACCTTATTCCATGCTTGGAGCTCCAGACCATCTAGTTGAAGACGTCCCTGCTCCCTGCAGGGGGGTTGGACTAGATGACCTTTAAAGGTCCCTTCCAACCCAAACCATTCTATGATTATAATGTAATGCAAAAAATAATAATGAACCATAATGGTTAGAAAAATGGATTTATATATAATTTAAAATAATTGAAATGGTTTTCCAGAGCAACTGGCTAATTTATCACTGTTGGATGACTTGAGTTAAACTAACCTATCTCCAAGTCTGGATACTCAGAACTAGAGAAAGACCTCAGATTATTTCCTGGCTCTTCACAGAGCAGAAAACTCAGTCAGGTCCTTGCTATCCTGTGTCTCGTTTCCTGCCCACCTTCCGAACAACTGCACTTTTGTTTCCCTCTTATTCACTCTGAACCATACCGGGAGATCAGTGTTTGTCAAACCCCTTGCCAGCGGGTTTATCTTTCCCCTTTCCTATCTCTGGAGCTAAATCCCGTCCAGGTTCAAGTCTGAATTTCATTTCTTGCTCCCCAGTATGTGCTCGCAGCCATTAGTTGCAGCCTTTTCTCGCTCCCTGTCTTGAAGGAGTGGTGTTGCTGCCCTGTTTCCCTGAGCAGTGCCAGGATTTATGTGAACGATCTTTCTTAATGCTTGGTGTCCCATTTTAATGCCAGCCTCAGAGATGGAGACCCACAGTTTGAGAAATGTTCCTGTCACTGTGTCAATATCCTCCTTTTTGAGATTCTCTTTTGGTTCCTGCTCTCTAACACATCAAATATCAGACATGGATGGTTTATCCCAGACCTGACAGGGTTCTTTTGTTCAATGTAGCACAAGTGCATCAGGGCTGCTCTTGTCATCAGCAGCAAATTAAGTTTTCAGACACCTTCAGCTTGGCTGAAGTGCTGAGTGTCCCCATAAACACCTGGGAGCTGGCTTCATTGCTCACTTTCATACCTTCTGCGATCTCTTCTATCCTGACATCTGCAAAAGATAAGGCAACTGTTAAGCTGTGCCAGAACAACAGCATCATTTTGATGACCAAAATGCCACTGGTTTGGGTGGCAATTTATTGTTTCTTCTCTCATACTGAATTATAGATGCTTGCAGGGCAGGGAACCACACTGTGCTGTCCTTTGTGTGAAGCACCTGGCACATAACAGAATGGGGGCATCTACACCAACATAGTGCTAATGTCCTCTGCATTTCATGTTACCTGACCCAGCCAGGAGATTCAGTAAATGCTTTAATTTATGGGGCAAAATGTCTCCTGGAGCCTCAGGTCCTGGTACAAGAGCGTGCCTTCCACAAAACTGCATGTCCATCGCAGCTCTGCTGCTCACCTTGCCTGCTCCAGAGCCATGGAAAGCACCAGGCTGCAGCGAGCCTCAGCTGCTCCTTCACCAGCCCACAGGGCATTCAGGGAGAAATAAAACTCAGTTTTGCCTAACACTGTGAAGAAATCCTGAGGCAGCCTTCTCCCTGTGCCCAAATCCCTGAGGAGCTGGATCATTAAATGTGCTCTGAGCTTGTCCAGCGCTCAAAGACTGTGTGTCAGGAGGAAACCCTCATCCATAGTTCTCACAGGAGACAGTTCCAGATAACAGGGATGTAGGAACCTGTCACTTTAGTAAAGATAACAACGGGCACTAACACAGGGGGAGAACTGGAACTGGCAAACCTTCCTAGCAAAGGGTTTTCCTGTAAGAGTCAGTGGGTTAAATACCAGCTTTCCAAAGAAAGAAACAACATAGCTGAATCCTGATAACAGTTTGAACTCTAGGAAGAAACATTTGATTTATAAGCAGAAATTCTTTGCTGCAAGAGAGATACAGTTATTCTCCAGCCTCTTCTGACTCCTCAGGGAATCACGTGGAGCTGTTTCCATCTTCTGCTGATGATGATTTCAATACAATTTTTTGGTTTTGTTTTTTTTTTCATCTCCTTAGAACTATATCTGCTAAGTTCTGCCATCCCCTGATGTGCAGTTTCTTGGCGTCACTGCACAGCAGCACGGTTTAATGAGAGGCAAGTGCTGGAGTTACCCACTGGCACCTGCACTCATTCCCTCTCCAACTTCTCTGTAGATTGAATGAACTTCTGTTATGCCGGATATTAAATTGCACTGAATCCCATACTTGGCCAATTCTGTTATCCTCTCTTCTCCATTTTTCAAAAATACAACCACAGTTGGCCACTCTAAAAAGGTCTTGTATTGTTTGCATAGCATATAGATTATATATTGCACACAGTGAATTTAGTGCACAAATATCCCAGTACGTCAGCAGAAACCAGTAACTGAGAACCACTTTATAGACAACAAATATATACAAAAAAACAGCCAGGAGTGCCAATGTTATTAAAGGAAACCCTGCTGCTGGAGCAGGGATCACAGCCAGGGGTGACCTTGCAGCTGAGGAATTGTCCCCAAACCCATGACATGGTGGTGGAGTCATAAATACCAGCCTTCTGGCATTTCCTCACCGACACTAATAGCCTTTTTCCCCCATGGATAAGTTGTAGGTCAGGTTTAGGAATGGTTATGCTGGGATATGCAACAGACACAAGGAACTGTGGCTTTTAAGTTTTGAAGCTGCTAAGTTCCTTGGCTACTTCCACCCAGGAGCAGGTTCTGCCCACCCAAAGCACCTCTCACCCATGACCTCTGAGGAGCGAGCATCATGCACCTTGGAGGAGCAGGAAGGACTCAGAGGAGCTCAAGATCAGTAGAGCAATACTTAGCAGCAGAGTGGAAGAGGTGGATGTTCTAACCTGCAGTGGAAACCACGTGTTGCTACCTCCTCAGGCAGCTGCCAAAAGCAGTAGTAGTGGCTACCACAGGCAGCAAGAGAAGGCTCTCCTCCCCATCTAAACTGCCCCAGGCCCCACCAATAAACCTTTACAGAACCCAGCCTAAGATTGCTGGGATCTCACTGATGCCCCTCAGCTCTGTACTCTTGCCCTTTCCCCAAACTGCAGTAAGCCCTCCCTCTCTTCCTGAACCATGTCTACTGTCACAGAAGAACTGAGTTTTGTCATCTTTTGGATATCATCCTAAGGTGGTTGATCTCATTCCTGCCTGCAGTGCTGAAAAGCCTTGAAATGGCTCCTCCCCAAAATGAAGCTAAAAGAGTTATTTTCCTCTGCTGAGAAATGGAGAGAAGGATCTACTGAATGCCTCCAGCAAATTGTGTGGGCTCAGGCAAGGACTGCTTGCAGAAAATCCCTTATCCATAGGCTCCTGCAGGAGCTGTGCGCTGCCCGTGTGTGCACCTCCAAATTCAGGCAGTAGAGCTCCCAGCCCGGGCTTCCTCAAAACCAAACCCCACATATTAAAGTGTTTTGTAGGCTGACACAAGTCAACGCCAGAGTAGAGAGTGAAATACTTCTGCTTCTTCAGCCAGTGCTCTTTCCACTAGATTGCACCGTATCTTATACAACAACTGTTTAAATGGGTAAAATCCACCCCAAACATTAAGTTGGAATGAACAGAAAGATTATTTTGCATAACAGTTGAAATATTGTTTCAATCTTCAGAAAATGCATCTGATGTACATTTTAAAAATATTTTAAAGTCATTCTGAAAATGTGAAAACTAGCCTTTCATTATTTTCTCTGTGTTTTTCTCTGTTTTTTTATGAAATTTTACCAGATTTTGTGACAAATCAACAAAATCAGTATTTTCTACAAGTCTTACTTACCTTGGAGTTCTTCCATCTGCTCTAACAACTGATCAAGAGAAAATTTTTTGTCTGCTGATTTCAGTGGGGACTCTGCCATTAATCTCACTGGAGCCATCTTTTGAGGCATTTATAATGCATACACGTTCAGCTAATATTTAAAGAATGACTGTGTGGTTTTAAAAAATACTGAACTAAAGCAACCACAATCCCGCTATGCGATGGTCTAGTCTTGCAAGAAGGACTACTTCCAAGTGACACTATGCATGAGAGCTCGCAGATTATCACCTGACACAAGTAATCAGGCTGGAAAATTGCTGCTACTGTAATTGAGTCATTCGCTTGCAACTATTGTTGGAGTTATCTCCTCCCTCTGGCCCGGGAGGCAGAGACAGATGAACAGTCAGATCCTGATGCTTGAAACACTCCTATCATGGAAAACTGCAGTGCCGCTGTTTTGTTTTCCAGAAATTAAAGCTGATCCTCAGAGGAAAGGTGTCATTTAAAGACACAGGGAAATTTATCTATGAATCCAGAAGGGACTATCAAAGTGAGTATGTCTGAATCAGCTAGTGTTAGGCATAACACTTCATTGGCTCACAGCTTTCCTTTACCTGGTTGCATTTTCTAAAATTTAGGTACAAGAGTCTATCAGTGGGGGATTTTTATTTTGTGGCACCCTACTCAGGCATTTGCTTACCATCTCCAGGTGTAAGGATCAAAGCAAATGAGAATCACAAATACACTAAATCCGATGGTCCACTTTGAAAATTCAAAGCAGCATCAATCATTCAAGTCAGTCAATTGATCATCACATTGTATACATCAAAGCATTACAGGGATAGAGACTAGCTGAAACTCTTTTACAGTTCTGCCTTGCACAGCAGCCTGATGGTCTAAGTAGATCAGGACAAGCTTGTCTCCCCAGGCTCCGCAACACAAGCGGAACCTCAGCCTTTCAAAGTACACGCAGCCCTATGCATGCAGTTAATTATAAATAGTGTTAAAATGGAAGCTTAAAAATGGAAGGTCGTGTTCCCTCCATCTGAACATTAAATCCCTTCAAGATCAGGCTGCCCTAGATAGAAGTGGCTGCATTCAGCTGTACGGTGTGTGTATTACAAAATGTTCTTTGAAATGATCAGGTGGTAAAAGGAGCTTGACTTCTACTTTACCAAATAGCCAAAGCAAAGAGGAAAGGTTAGATACACTACTTTTTCTAAGTGCTCATCTAACAGCACAAGCATGTTTGTTACAGCTACTTGACCTCAGAAATTCAGGGAATGTCTAACTGTGAGCTCTCTTTATCCCACTGGAGATGGGCTTCAAGGAAAGGGCAAAGCCCACAAAACATGGGATGTAAGGCCTGTAGCCATTCAAATACAGATGTTGGACTTGCCAGTATGCAAGGAACCGTGATCTGCATGGTAGGAATTATCACAGGTAGGATTTTATTCTTTAAACTAATATTCAATCATAAATGTAAAAATAGAGACCCAGAAGCCTTTGCTAGTTTTCTGCCATTGCAAATTGACACTGGCCAGAATTACTTTGTTCTTCCCTGAAGGACAACAACCAGCAGAAAACCATGCCAAGCCTGACTCTAGACCTGTCTAGAGCTGTCTCTGCTCCCCTCCAGGTCTCACTTTGTCCCATTTCATGTCTTTCTGCCAATATTAACCTTGTCAATGTTAGCGGTTTCTCACAGTGTTAACCTACCAAAGAAAAACCCTGTGAACAATCACTCCCAAATGTCCATGCAAATTACCTAGCTTCTTGTTTGACCATGCTACATCAATCCGTTCCTGGAGGACAGTTGCCTGTCACAAGAAGCAATTTGCACCAGCACTACCCGGACAGTCTTTGGGTTGTTGAGGGGACCTGGAGTCTACATGGAGTCCAGGGTCCACTTAGGCCTCCAGTGTGAAACGCCAGCCCAGTGTCAAACAACAGCAGCCACAGAGACCAATGGTGTTGCCTGCCACCAGCTGTGCAGCACAGCCAAGGTATGTGTTTGAGCATCCCTGTGAGAAAGGGAGATTGAACCCAGTTCAACCCAGTCTCTCTCACTCCTGAGAAGTGCCCTCAAATATCCCTTGGGTGAGCTGAATGAAGAAAGAAAGTGCTGCTCTTGCTCCTTGTGGAGAAGGGAGAAGGATCCTGGTATGGCCACCTGAAATTGCAACCAAATATTTTCTTTGGTTTGAATAATGCATTTTTTGTTCAAATTTAGGGGAGAGGGGAATTTTTCTGGTTTCAGTGAAAACCAAAAATGTGTCATTTCTCTTCAGGTTGTTCTTTCTGTTGTGTTTTTAAGGGTAGAAAGGTCTACTTTAGACCTTAGATTGATTCAGGTGTGCAGGTGTAAAAATACTTAGGAATTCTTGGAGACTGTTTTGACCTTCAACTGCAAAACCAGATGGTTTGTTTCTCTCTTTCTGCCTTTAAAAACACAACAGTAGCACTTTCCAGCATAAGCCTGTGCTTTAGGGAGGATGCAAGTTCTTTTCAGATAACAATCAAGTGAAATTGGTGAAAAGCTCCATTGCACCTCGTGTGCAGGATAACATCACTGCTGCTTGGCAGAAGGCAAGGCCATGGCCTGAAGGAGTACGTGAATGCTCCCAAGGCTATTACAAAATAGCAACAATATGAAGCCCATTCCTGACACAATTCAACCCATAAACTACTCCAGAGGAATGATGAAAATTCTGTGATTCAAATTGCACAAGTGCATGGATATTGGTAGGATCAGATACCTTGGCAAGGTATATAACAAGAAAATGGGAGTGCTGATATCCTTTGCAAGCCTATTTTTGCAACTTCTGCTCATATTTATTAGAAATCTGTGCAACTCCCATCTTATAGCCTGATCAGAGAGGCAACAAAAGCTATAAAAGATTTTACTGACTGATCTCCCAAGGGCACAGATGAGCACAGTTCTACTCAGGCAAGCACGTATTGCAGAATCAGAGCTCTGGTTTTCATACCTCATTGACTGCTAGGCTTTACTCTCTCCAGTTACTGCTGTTGATCAAAAATGTAGTATACGTTTGTCATTAAAATTCCGGCACCATATTGATCTGATAGGAATTCAAACAATAAAGAAGGTGCCGTGAAATTAATCTAGTATTCTGACAAAAATTGGAGCAATGGGAATTGATGAAGTACAAGCTTAATCTATTCTTCTTCTAGTTTCACTGTCATTTCAGGGTCCACTTGGGATTGTTCTATGGGCTGGCTTTTAGGTTGGATGAAGTTTATGAGAAGAGATTAATGAGTATCTATTGATTGTATCTAAGCAAAGATAACTACAGTACACTCATACGATTCTTGTCGGTGACACACAGATTTTACAAAAATATGTGCTAACTGATATAATCAATTTTGTTAAACTAAGATAAGAATACATTCTTAGCTAAAAGTATGTATCCCCCAGATTTTGCTGTGAGAGGCCTGATTTTTGAAAATGCCTTATATAAAATTTGCAAGAGAGAAGGGACCATTAAAAGCAAACTCGTTCACAAAGGAATCAATACAACAGAAGAAAATCGAGTTCAGTTTTTTGGTATGCTCCTAAATTGCCTATCTTCATTCCTTTTTCTGTCCTGTTTCCCATCACATACTAGGAGCGTGCACTCAATGGCAACATGAGACACCAGGCAATTCCAGGATGCTGTAGGTGACTTCCGCTCAGTTCTTCAGTGCCATTCGGTCTGAAGATGCTTGTGTCATCAAAGGCATATGTGAATGTACAGATGCCTACAATTTACTGTGACTAAATAGTGGTGACTGAAAATGACAGTGGTAATGATATCCTGGCAATCAGAGCTGAGAATGAGTCACATGCTGTTTTTTAAATGGAACAAAGAAGACCAACTGTATTTCAATTCTGCCGTCGCCAGAAATTGCACTGGGGTAAATCAGTGTAGAAGATTAATTTATTTTTTGTGGTTTGTTGATATGTGGTTTGTTTTCCATCTCTGGAAAGTAGATGCTCAAGCAAAAATTTTGGTTGAACTGAAACAAAACCCTTCAGACAGCTTTTGCTGAATTGAAAAGAAAAACCTAGAAACAAAAATATTTTGGATTCTACAATTACTTCAGTTTCAGACATTTCTCCCATGCTAAATATAAAGAAATTTGAAAATTAAGGTAATTTCAAATTTAAAAAAAATTGTCAATTTTTACCAAAAAAGGCAGATATTTTATAATGTATTATTGTTATTTTAAGAACTGGAAATTTGGAAAACATGCAGTATCATGAAATTACATTTTTGAAAAAAAAAAAATTTAAAAGTGAAACTGAAATCCTTTGCATAGCTTTACAGCTGGGATCTATGTCATATATTAAGATTCCTTGTGACTCAAGTCATAAATAATCCTGTTGTTGTAGTTATTTGAATTTAATAGTAAGGCCCTGACTCAAATATAATGTTTTTTATAAAATAACACTTTGTCTCAAGGGAAGCTGTCTTCATTGTACGTGTGTTTCTGCAGGCAGATGTTATTGCCTTCTATTTTCCATAAAGTCAAAGCACCCAAAATGTTGAGTACAGCGTATAGAAAACAGCTTTCTACAGGTAATGCTCTGGAGAATCCATGTCGCAGAATCCATTTTGTGCCCTAATCCAGGAAGGACAAGACAAAAACAGCCTCGGCTCCAAAAAGTAATAGCTTATGCTTCTCAGTTCTCAGATCCCTGATTCAGCTTCTATTATATCAGCAAAAATAGCAGCTTTCATACACGTATCCTAAGTGCATGTTTGAAATTGCAGTTGAAACAGTTTCAAGGATACATTTGCAATGCACACGTGTGTGTCTAACCTATCCCATTATCTCTGGGATTGTAGATGTATTACTGACACTTCAAAAACATTTCATAAGAATATTCTACAAAAACACTAAAAAATGCTTGCTAAGTGTTGGAGGGCTTTGAAAAGCAAATTCTTCCCTCATCTACAGTTGAAAAGGTGCTACTGTCTTCACTGATGACCCAGGTCTCTTGAATAGAATTTTACCAAAAATGAAATGTATTATCAGCAATTGTAATTCACGCTTAAAAGGGACTCTCACTCAGATATCTCAGTATTTTACAAGCAAGCCTCACTGTTGATCTCTGCATGTCATTGCATACATTTTATGGAATGCATTGATGCAGGGCCAAGCTGAATGGTTGGTACCAGCCATGCAAGAACTCATTTGCTATCTTGAGAGGTAAATTCTTGTAGACATCACATGTGGTACCACTGACATGTCTAGGAGTCCTTAGTGACAGCATGCTGTCCACCCAGCACCTGGGCAGTGCATTATTGAATCAGCAGGTTCTTGTTGAAGTAGTAACTGAAGAGATCCTCTGGGAAGAAAAGCAAGAGAATGGGCTGGAAGTCTCTGTAACGACTGTCACGCTGCTAAGTTCTGCCCTTGGTGAAGCACAGCACCTGCTGAAGGCAGGAGGACTTTTTTTTAAGGGACTGGCACTTCATATTGCTGTAAAAAATCATATCCAGCTTGTCTCACTGAGTTCTGAAGAAGAATATCTTTAGAAAATTTCCTATGAAAGTTTAATCATTTCATCCTGGATAGCTTTTAATCATCGATCTAATTAACTTTTTGGTATTTTTTGTTAATGCATCCAGCTGGCTCTCCTCCTCTCATTTTGAAATCTCATTGATATTTTTGGGCTTTCTAGATGTCCCTAAGCTTCTCAAGGTACAGCCAAATTCTCACCTTGATTTTAAAGAGGATTATGCATGTACACGCAAGCTTTTAAATCCCTATTATTTCAGAATCCATTTTAAATCCTTCTAATGTTTTTATTACAGATTTTATATTCTAGAGCAATATGTGACAAGGAGCAAAGGCAAGATATTTCTTATCTTCCTTTTTGCAGTGAACCTAGTTA
The DNA here is from genome assembly GCA_011801015.1 of Ardeotis arabs. Taxonomy (NCBI): domain Eukaryota; kingdom Metazoa; phylum Chordata; class Aves; order Otidiformes; family Otididae; genus Ardeotis; species Ardeotis arabs. The sequence continues at coordinate 31,135 of JAAGAY010001814.1, forward strand.
AGACATTTTTAAAATATATAAATATATCTTTCTGTTGCTTTAATCAGTGGATATTAACAAAAAAAAACCCCAAAACATAAGAAAGGGAGAAGAGAAAAACTCAGGAAAGAAAATGGAAAATGTAGGTCAATAAAAATGGCTGCATCTTTCCAAACACGATAAAACATACATCTTCTCAAACGAAAACCTTAGTTGAAATTCTGGAATCTGAAGTTAATTTCCCATTGCCTTCATCCTGTTCTTCTGGCTTGCAGGCCAAAGGAAGAATATCAGAAGATATCCAAGCCTGGACCATTCTCAAGAGCCACCAAGGTCTTGTCACCATCAGTAAAGAGTTAAAAGGGTATATGAGTCCTGAAAGCAGTAGCTCTGAGTAAACCCCGTTCAAGATTGAGCTCACACTCATTCAGTTTTAATTGGAATAAGTAATTTTAATTAGTCTGTGCAGATTTACTTATTTGTCAGATTCTTAGATCCCATATTCCTGCAGATTATACAAGTGTATGCAGCAGTCTCATTCAGAGGTAGTTCATGTTGCTGCTGTTTTCGTCCTCTCCATGTAAATTACTTCTACATAATCATTGGTACATAACAAAGAGAAGCAAAACCTCTTTCTTTCAATCACCTCCTTGCTGTTCTGGGAGTTACATTTATTTTCATACAATGCTAATTCTCTCTGGTAACTGGATCTGGTAACTAGGATGTCATAAACATCAATATGGCTCAGTTGGGGGCCATTACACACTACTGGGTTTTTTGCTTTTGTTGAAGAGCATGGGTTTGCTTAATCCACCATGTGTACTCATTACATTGGCTACTGCTACTTTTTTGACAGAATTCACCTAGTCTAAGACACAAGTTTGATGGAGTTTTTCAAAGTAACCAGCACCTCTCAGAAAAAAATGGAAAGGCAGAAATTCTGCAATTAAACAATTTTTAATGAACACCAGAGATGTTTTAATGAATTTAATTAATTGATATTTAAATGGATTTAATGATTGCAATTTAAAATGAGGCAGTGAATAGATAGTCCTCCCTCTTCCCTCTCTTAGTAACAAGGAGAAACTTCAAAAACATCTGTTATTTACTTACATATCAGCGCAGAACAAATATCTGATGACTTCCTGCATCTGCTACCAGTTTCCCTTTGTGTTGGTTTTGTTTAGTGAGGGGGGACTACGGTGGCAGCTTCTGCAAGAAGCTGCTAGAATTTCTTGTGAGAGGAACGGCTGCAGACACCAAGGTCAGTGAAGAAGGAGGGGGAGCAGTAATGCTGCTTCTGGCCAGAATTCCCCTGCAGCCCATGTTGCAGCCCATGGTGGAGCAGGTTGTACCCCTGCAGCCCATGGAGGCCCACGAAGCAGCAGAGATCCACCTGCAGCCACTGGAGGACCCCACGCTGGGGCAGGCGGATGCCTGAAGGAGGCTGTGGCCCATGGAGGACCCGCTGGGGCAGCTGTTCTGGAGGGACTGCACCCCGTGGAAGAGATGACCCACACCGGAGCAGTTTCACGAAGGACCGTGGCCCGTGGGAGGGACCCCACGATGGAGCAGGGGAGGAATGTGAAGAGTTCTTCCCCTAAGGAGGAAGGAGTGGCAGAAAACAACGTGTGATGAACTGACCGTAACTCCCATTCCTTCTTCCCCGGTGCCACTCGGTGGGGGGAAGGTGGTAGAGACAATGTTAAGCTCAGGAAGAGTGAGGGGTGGGGAGATGTTATCTTATTCTCTTCCACATTATCGTGCTTTGGTTTTAATAATAAACAAATAGTTTTCCACAAGTCAAGTCTGTTTTGCCCGTAACGGTAACTTTAAGGATTTCTCCCTGTCCTTATCTCAAATCTCGAGCCTTTTTTCTTATATTATCTCTTCTTTTTCCCTCGGAGGGTGGGGGGATTGAGAAAGAGACTGTGTAGATTGGTCTTAAGTGGGGCTAAATTACGACGCGCTTCTATACTATGAAGGCTTTGTCCATACTATATGCAAAATATTTTGAGAATTCTCATATTGACTAGAGATGCTGCTTAGTGATAGATAGCAAACTTCCTAAACTTGCAAGTTCCATTGGCCAGCAAGACACCAGTAAGTATGATATCCTTGTTATTAATCAGACAGTCCCTGAAGGAGGTGATCTTTGTTGTATTAGCAAAAGGACCTGGTTTGTTCTGTTCTCCTCCTGCTCATTTTATCCTCAACAACAGCCCATTCTCAGTCACTAATGAGTGTGCAGTTCAGTAGAGACTTTCCCATATAATTGGGATTAAATTAATTGGGCTTAAATACTAAAGGAACTTGCAACTGTAAATGTGCAGGACTGGATCTGGAAAGAAAATAAAACCTGGAATTAATTAAAAAGTGTGTGTTGCTGCCATTCAGGGACTGTATTGTTTCCATGTTTGTTTGAAAAAAAAAAACAACCAGGAAACGGTGGCATGGGACTGGTAACTAAACCAGGGTATTGGGAATTTTAGGTTATCAATGAATACAATGATGTGTGTGTTGATCTGTCCTATTTGACCGCTCTACTGTCTTTTGGTGCTCTAGGAAGAGAGAGTTTGGGATTCAACATGATGAAGAATTTTCCTGATGGAGTAATTTATGAGAAAAGATTGACAAGTCTCTGCTTTACTCCAAAATGTTTTAGTAAAAAAGACCGAGCCACTGGTCAGTCTGGTGATGAAATCTGTTCTCCAGTAGGACATCTGATACTTGAGGAGGGACTCTCATGTGTACCCTATTTATAACATGGTATTTTCCACTTCCTCTGTCGATCACAAATGGGACTGTACTGCATGTGCAAATTACTGAATGCCTGGAGGACTGAGAAAATAACACAATAACTTCTGCATAGTAAAGGGATGAAAATTAGTTTATTTGCTTTTCAAGGTTTTAGGAACTTGAGCCAGAGCTCTGAAATATATAGGGGTATGACTTATTGGCTTCAGTAGCTTCTGATCTGCCCTTTTGTGCCAATGCTTAAATATACATCACAGAATGACCAATCCTATATCAACATTCCTGGCAACATTATTATATAGAAATAAGATCTGGGCACTGCTGTATTTTCTGATTCCAGACAGGAGGTAGGTAGGTAGGCAAATTTTGCTCAATAGTTAACAACATCGTTGATCTAAAAGCAGGTCTGCTATTTCATTGTAATTCAGGTGCCCTTCATCTTTTTGACACAGTCTTTGTTCTCTTGGATATTACTGTGTCCCAGGAGCTATTTGAAAACCCCACAATGATAAGCAGTATTGCGAGGGAAGAATGGAGTCAGCATCATTGGGTGCGCTTAGTAACGAGCCAGAAGACATTTTGAAAGTAAATCATGTTCTTAAATTTGCAAACTACATAAAAAAGAAGGCAGGGATAGGAGGAAGAAACTAGACCAGAGAGATCAAGCTCAAATTTCCCAGCATTTGAAGTCTTTGGTCATGCCAGTGGGTTTTATTTACAGACTAATTAAGTTGTCTGGAAAAGAGACACTGAATACTACACAGCAGCAAAACCTGGCAGTAGTACACTTCTCTCCTTGCTAATTCTCAGAGCTTGAAGAATCTGGTTTATGTTTCAATGCTTGCAAAGTCAGTTTTTTATTTACCATATTTCACAGATAATTATTTCATGCAGCAACTTTTATACAAGTGATTGCTGGATGATTATGCTCCAGATGTCTGTTAAAGTTGATAAATGTATTTCAGTATTAACATTCTGTAGCATGTAAAACAGTTGAAAAAGGACAGATGGCCCCTTGTAATTACTATTTCTGTTAATTATTTATATTTCTGTGTTGTCTAGGACTCCAAAAAGATAAGAACACTGGTATGTGAGGTGCTGTTTATTGCCAATGAAAGAGAAGAAGCCTGACCAAGGCAAAAGCAATTTGATAGGTAAGAGGAAGAGAATGTTCTGTTATTGTACAGATAAGATGCTGAGGAATAAAAATGAGAAGACCTTGGCTACATCTCTAGCAGCAAACTTAACAGTACCAGGGTTTCTCTCCTGGATCTGAGATAAAATGTATGTGCTTTTTGTGCCCCAGCTCTTAAACACTCTTAACTGCCAAAATGAGATGTCTGAATTAAAGTGTCTGGCCCATGCTGACTTTCAAACTGTGCCCAGAAATTGTCTAGGAGAGTGCTAGCTGGCGCGAAAAAAATATCAGTTTCAAAGACTAGTCTAATGATTAAAAGTAGAGAAGGTTAAGTTTAGTGCTTCAGTGTTGTCTAATTTATGCATATCAATGTAGCACCATTTTAGCACGGGATCGAACTGACACCACATTAACATCTGTTAACTAATAATGTAATTGCCCATTTACATGTTCTTACAGAGAGGAAATACCATAAAAATATATATCCCGCCATCTAAGGGAGCTAAGTCAGGTCCTTACTGTTTTATATCAGCACAGGAGCTAATACAACCAGACCCTCATCTGCCGTTTCGTGTAAGAAAGAGGATTTAAACCAGTACATACATGTGCTTCTCAATATGAGAAGATCTCAGATGCATGTTTGGTAAGGTATATGCAAACTTCATTAAAGAAATATTTTTTAGGAATTACATTTGGGAAAATATATGGGCTCTATTGAGACGTTAGAGATGAGGCAAGATGTATTATCCAGCCTGTCTTCTATAATGTCTATATTCAAAATATTTTAAGAAATAATTATTAGGGTCTCAACAAAAAAATACCAAAACAAAACAAAAAAAAAAAAACAGTGAAAAGACTCTTTTTAGCTTTTTCTTTTTTCCAATGCCTTCTGCTGCTAGGTCAACCTTGGATTAATTATACATTGGGTTATTTTCCATTTGTGATGCTGCATACCTGCTACACCACTTAGACACACACACAAGTCTATAATGTCAGATGGGATCCACCTAAGCGTACTGAGGGAGCTGGCAGAAGTGCTCATCAAGCCACTTTCCATCAGTTATCAGCAGTCCTGGCTAACTGGGGAGGTCTCAGTTGACTGGAGATTAGCAAATGTGAAGCCCATCTATAAGAAGGGCTGGAAGGAGGATCTGGGAAAACTACAGGCCTATCAGTCTGACTTCAGTGCTGGAGAAGGTTACTGAGCAGATCATCTTGAGTGCCATCACACGTACAGGACAACCAGGTGATCAGGCCCAGTCAGCACGGATCTATGAAAGGCAGATCCTGTTTGGCTAACCTGATCTCCTGTGACAATGTAGTAGATACCACTTAGTAGATGAGGGAAAGGCTGTGGATGTTGTCTACCTAGACTTCAGTAAAAGCTTTGACACCATTTCCCACAGAATTCTCCTGGAGAAACTGTCTGCTCATGGTGTGGAAGGGTGTAATCCTTGCTTGGTAAAAACATGGCTGGATAGCCAGACCCCAAGCATATGGAAGTGAACGGAGTTAAATCCAGTGCAACAAAGCTGATGAAGGGCCTACAGAACAAGACTTATGAGGAGAGCTTGAGGGAACTAGGGTTGTTTAGTCTGGAGAAAAGAAGGCTCAGAGGAGATCTTATCACTCTCTATAACTACCTGAAAGGAGGTTATATCGAGGTGGGTGTTGGTCTCTCAAGTAACAAGTGATAGGACAAGAGGAAACAGCCTCAGGTTGCACCAGGGGAGGTTCAGATTGGCTATCAGGAAAAATTTCTTCATGGAAAGGGTTGTCAAGCATTGGAACAGGCTGCCCAGGGAAGTGGTTGAGTCACCATCCCTGGAAGTATTTAAAAGATGTAGATGTGGTGCTTAGGGACATGGTTTAGCAGTGGATTTGGAAGTGTTAGGTTTACAATTGGACTCGATGATCTTAAAGGTAATTTCCAACCTAAAGAATTCTATGATTCTATGGTTCAATGATTACATGATGATAAAACTTTTGAGTGAATCAATTATTTAGTATTATTGACAATATCAGTATATTATAGTTTTTGTAATATCTATTACTAGTCTATAACTAGTTCTATAATTTCAGTGAGCTCAGACTAAATTTAGTTGACTGAAGTAAACTAAATAATCTACAAGGATGGTCCATTTCTGTGCCTGAGTTCTTCTGAAGTGTGCTTTCAGTTTGAAAATAAATTCAATGTATGTGCATTCAGGGTCAGGATCTCAGCAGTTCTGTAGTTACAAAGCAGTGTTGTTTCTGATCTTAACATTTCCTTATGTTGAACCAGAACACAGAGGTTTTTTCTTTTCCCATTATTATCTCTATTGCAATGGTACAAGGAGACCATAAGAGAAAGGCACCCCATGAGTTATTCTATAACCTTAAGAAAATGGTCTGTCCTTGTCTGGACAGATGAGGGCAGGTAACAAAAGCCTGTCCCAGGGAACATTCAGGCACATTCCTAAATATATCATCAGGATGAATATTGTCATTCCATAAAGTTATACCACATCTATTAATCATTTACAGTATCTAGGCTCTAAGGAGTGGGTATACAATTTTCTCCATCACCTTAAAAGCTCTGCCTGTGGTATAAATTACAACCTAATTATAAACTCAGTTTAAAACTCTGGTACAAACAAGTGTGTTTTGCTCCGATCAGAGCAGCTAAGAGCACCCACAGACAGTAGCAGTGGTGCTGCTGGTAGCGGGTCTCTTAAGCCACCATCACTTGATCGTACTTGATGCCATGCAGTTCCCATTATATCTGCCCTCCAATCATTTCTCTGGGCCTGCACCAGAAACCTTCAAGAAGTAACCAAATATTCCACTGATGTGAGGCAAGGATTTCATTTTAGCAAAATGTATGTTGTCCTGTGGCTCCTTTGCCCTCTTTTTGTTATTCATTGTCACTGAATTAAGACATTAGGAGACGTCTTTTGGAATGGAACATCCTATAACAGCAATTCTTAACCTAAGAATGAAGCAATATCAGCCATATCACACTGTTGCCTGCATGAACTCCTTTTAAGTCCTGTTGAAGAATGGCTTAGAGAAAAGGGTCGTGGGACAGACTCTACCAAGCATTTGTACAAGCAGAGCCTTGTCTGAAGGCCTGGCTTGACATAAGTAAGCTCAAAACTGCTGAGGTTACAGCACCTCAGCAAAACAGTCAAGGACACAGTGCCCTTGAAGCAGAGTCGTAAATAAGTTTGAATGTCTGCTGTTAAGCTGCGATAGCCGCAAGTAGGAGGACCATTCAAATGTAGCCCTTAGAGCTTGAGCCAGTCGTTTAACGCCAATTCAAATGTAGCCCTTAGAGCTTGAGCTAATTGCTTAATGCCAAGTATGCATAATTAACTCCACAAATATAAATATCTGTACCCTGGACTAATAAAGCGAACTATGCTTATAACTCATATTGGGTTGTTGTCGTACGTTCCTCCGCCGCTCGCAAGTGGCGCCCGAACAGGGACCGCGCACAGAAGGCTGATCTGGAACAACGGAGGCAGCGAGGCACCGGGAGCAGCGACCGGAGGGCAAGAGCGAGAACGCATTTGTTTCTGCAGATGCGACGATCCGGAGCCTGAACCTGAAATAGGGGGTTCGCCAAACTGCCAGGGCTGCTGGAAAGGCTGCAGGAGGTGCTTGAAACAGGGAGCGCCAGTTGTGAGTATTCACTCAGGAATTAGGAGTGCCGGCGTTATGGAAAATGAGGTAGCCCTAGAATTATTGCAACGCTTTTTAGAAAAGCGGGGAGTAGATTGCAGTTGCATCAAATATTTGCCAGGGATAGTTGCGGCCGGGAAATGGGCGTTCAAGCGCATCGGGCTGCCGTGTGACGACAACAGTTGCCGCCCCCGCTCAGCTGAATGTAGTTCGGCAGCCGACCCAGTCACGACCTCATCCAACAACAAACCCATTCCTGCCTCCCTCTTGCGGCCAGCCACAAGAGGGAGCCTCGGACTGGACCTGGCAACAGCAGTAGGTTACACAATGATTGATTAGCGACCACATAAGATTACTACCACTACAACAGGACCCATCTTAATCAACGGAGAGCCACAAGGAGCATTACTACTTGGCCAGTCGTCTGCAGGGCTAAAAGGCGTCTTCATTCTGCCTGGAGTTATCGATGTGGACTATAAAGGGACAATATCAATAGTAGCTCTTTCCGCCTATCCATATTCCATCTGGAAGCAAAATTGCACAATTAGTTCCCCTCCACCAGCTAATGCAGGATGATACACTCTCAGAAAACACAAGAGGATATTGGATTTTTTTGTCTGAATGGACTGACTAACTGGTTGGGCATAGGGGGATGGTTGGGAAGCCTTTTAAGAAGCATTTTGCTTGCATTGATTGTCATGTATTGTCATTGTATTAGGATTTCTATGCTTAAGTTGTGCTTTATCCTGTCTTAAGAGATTGATTGAACGTGTGGCTGGACAGGTTCTGCTCGTACAAAAAGAAAAAGGGGGAATTGTTGAAGAATGGCTTAGAGAAAAGGGTCATGGGACAGACTCTACCGAGCATTTGTACAAGCAGAGCCTTGTCTGAAGGCCTGGCTTGACATAAGTAAGCTCAAAACTGCTGAGGTTACA
>JAAGAY010001815.1:0-54934 GCA_011801015.1 Ardeotis arabs
TTTTTTTTTTTTTTTTTTAAACATCATGGTGGTCATCAGTTTGCTTTCAAGTAGCACTTATCGTTTCTGTTTGTTTGGAAAGTGTACTATGAATGCATAATTTTAAAAATGTCCCCTTTGAAAAAAGCTTTCAAGCAGCTTACAAAATGAGACCCCAGTGGTCGATACAGTTGAGAGACAGAAAGCATAAGATGTTGAGCGCTAATATTAATACAGTGGCAACCTTGCCTAGGAAGAGGGGGATTTATTTTTTTTTCTTAGTGTTTTGTTCTGAAATAGTATGGTTGGTGAGACTTGAAAGCAGTCAAAGAAGGTGAATATCCAATTCTTTAAATCTGTGTTCTGTATCCTAGCAGGCAGCATGGGTAAGTGGATGGTGCTTTGTAAATGTTTTCTTTTGAGAATGTACCCAGCAGGAGACAGAAAATGACATTGCCTGTTGGCAGAGCAGAGGTCATTTCTCTGTAATGAACAGAAAAGAAACACAGGGTAAGGATGAGCCAAAAATGGTCATTGTTACTTGGAGTCAGAACACAGAACATATAGGAAATGTTTTTGCTTTTAGTTAGTTAATTCTTTAGCAAATTTGCTACTTTGCAAGTAATTGATATAAAGGATATAAGAAATATGCCATCAAATGCTGCATTGAAAATTCCCATTGAATCTTTTTGGATGAAGGAAGTTTGACAAGAATTTAAGAGAAAACTCCATTTGTTAGTATGTGAATGACTTGATACTGTTGTACTGCTACAGAGAAACTATATCCATGCTTAGATTTTAATTATCTAGAATTGCAGGAGGATGTTGTTAATTGGTTTTAACTTAGATATCCAGTATACACCTCAATTTCTGTCTGATTGTTACATAGTATTACACAAAGCTGATGTTCCTCAATTTTATAAATTAGAAGTGCATGTGTGTATAGCTTGCTTGGTCAGCAGATCTGATCCCCTGAGGGACAGGGGACAGGGAAGTCATTAACTAGTTCCACCAAGTAAGGACACAATGAAAGACCTGGATGGTCATTTTTTTCTATAGCATTTCTTCTGGCTTTGGGGTTTTGGAAATACCCAAACAGTAGGATAAGGAGATTAATTCCTTGCAGGACTGACAAAGCTCTAGAGGCTTGGGGAGGAGTTGTGATCAAAACTATAAAGAAAACTGAGGCCAGTGTGGATTTTCAGTACGTGGTCCAGGTTTCAACGTTTCTAAAAGTAGCTTAAGAATGGAGCGAGTGCTTTTGCAAAGTCAATGTGATTGTTTGCAGCAGCTACCATATGTCTTCCTTGCTGATGTGCTGTAGTACCAGCATGGCTTTGTGGCTTTTGGACAGCTGGAAGAAAAGGCAGCATGAGCCTGTGTCTGCCTGCACCTGTTTGTCATGGAAGAAATACTACAATTAGGGAGACACAATGCTGTCCTATAGCTTTCTTCGGATTTATAGGAGAGTTGCTTCGCAGGGGCACATAGTGACAGACTTTCTGAAATATGACATCACACCCAATATGATTTTTAAATAGATTACAGAGTTTTTCTCTCTGCTTCTTTTTTCCTGCTGTCTTGTTTTGTGCAATTTGTGTTGTATTGTTTAAAGGACTACAAGGAATAATTTGCAAGGCAATAAACCTTCAAGTTTATTTTAGTTTCACAAAGTGAATTCTTGAAAGAACTTATTTGCATAATGCACTTCTGGTTATTTTAAGATAAAAACACAATTAAAGAGGAAACACAACTATACTAGAAAACAGAGCAAGAGGCTTTTGAGTTAGGAGCACAGCTGTTTGCAGGAAGTCTGTACTGGGATACAACATCAAAATTATTTGAGCTTGTGAGAGTTAAATGATTTTCTCAGCTTAGAGATGTATTTGCAGTGTAAGTTCATGGGATAGGTATGAAAGGCAATAGGTCTAAACAAGGACGCTCAGCCTTTGCTTGCCCTGGTGTATTCTTTCATGCAGGTACAAGAAGTTTTCAAAAAAAATATGCAAGAAGTGCCATAGGATCATGAAATAAAAACCTAGCAAGACGTGGCAGTCTTAGAAAATCTTAAGAAGAAAAAAGAAATAGCTGCTGCTTTTTCTGAGCAGATCTAAACTGCTGTGAAAAATGGAACCATAATTTTAAATAGTTAAGAAACCTTTCCTGCCTGGTATGGTTTAGTGTCATCATTTAGTCTGTTTTGCAGTAGGTGATATTTGAATTATCTTTTAGTCCTCATGGTGGATGGAGGTAATGAATAATAATAATAATAATAAAGAATAAGACTTTTCCTGTGATTTTTAAGGGGTAGATAAATCCTAAGGAATCAGTGCTACCACAAACCAAAAGTAGCATTTCAGTGATTAGGGAATGTGGTAGCTGTAGGCTTTGGGATCTTGACAGCACTGTAGCAAAAGTTATGTCTAAATTGCAGGGTATACAGGGAGCAGTTGAGTTTAAGCTGATAAAATTATTAAGGCAATGGAACTTGAATATTTCAGAGCTGGTTTGTGATAGAGTGAACAGCTAGGCATAAGGGCTGAGTAAGTTGGACTATTTCTTGAGCATATGTACTTGCACAGCTTTTGAAGGCACATTACTTAGTCTGCTTTGAAAAAGTTCCAGAAGCCTAAAAATAAGGAAGATATTTTTATTAGTGGATTGGCAAGTTATATGAGCATGATTTATTTATTTATTTATTTAATAATAAATTTGGAGAGCATATTGTTTGCACTGTATGACATTCATAGTGAGGAACAGATTAAATTTTGGAAAAGAACCCCATAAACTGTGTCCTGTTTTGCAATGTTTTGTCCCGTGGCACCTCTCATTCTGGTTTTCACTTTTTCATAGGATTCAGGCTCTCACCTGGTTTGGAAACAGCCAGTACTAACATATGAAGTCTGAAAGTCAATTAAGGCAGATTGTACAGGGCAACCAAGCTATCATGTTTGCTTAATATTCAGTCCATCTTCTCTCCTTTTATGCCCATTAATATTTATTGTTTATGCTAATATTATGGTATTTCAGAGTGTGTGTCTGTATAGCTGTTTTAGTGCTCCTCTGTGTAGGCTAGGGAGAACAGATTGAAAAAGTGAACAGACTTTCTGCATTACAACATGCTGTTCCTTGAAGCTATTCGTTTATTTCTTTCCTTAGGAAGATTTAAAATATTTTACTGATAGTAATACTGTAGTAATATTTTGTCAATTTTTAACGTCTCACGTCTTATGTAAAAACTTGATTGGAAGGTGACAGCTGAAAAAGGAGAAATATTGTCAAATATCTTGGTTCGTTTAAATAATTGTTTGAAATAATAAATATAATAATGTTAATAATATATAATATCAGGGCAAGGAAAAAAGTCTGCCATTCTGCATTCAGATGGCGTAGAACTGCTTATCTAGGCAGGACAGTGCTGTTGGATTGCTATTTTGGTCCCTTCAGAAAGAGAGTGAAATAATACACCAAGGAGATTATGCTGTTAATCACTGAAACCACTTGAGCAGCACTAAATAAGCCATGTTAATGTAACTTCAAGGATACCTGATGTCTGGAAACCTGTCGAGAAGTCTTCCACATTCACCTTATGTAAATCAGTGTGATAGAAAGTAATAAAAAATAATAGTCAAGTGACCTTTGGTGTTGGAAACACAGGCTTCATCCTCAATCTGAAAACCATTTTGCTGTATTTAATAGCTTTTGCCTTAAGTCTGCTGTGCTCCTGTCTTAACCTCACAGATATTTGACATTTGTGTTCCTGGCTAACATGAGCGGTTTCAACTCATGTCGCTTTGGCACATGAGGGGCCAACAGGATCATTCTGCACCAGGCTGTCAGAGTTCTGCTTTCTTGTGTTAAAAAGGGAACGTCACCAGCCCCTCAGCTGCTGGTTTTGCGGGATTGTGGAGTGCTTCCCAGACAGAGCAGTCGCAGTTCAGTACATGGGTATAAAGAAAAGCAGTTACACAGACAACTATTTGATTAATTGAAACAATAAGTAAGGCATTGAAGCCTACTGAACTTTGCCATCTTTTTGTGCACATGAACATTTTAAAGACTGGTTTGTATGTATTGCTGTCTGGGTAAGTTCTCTGAATTTATCTGTGATGTATGACAAATCATAGTCATTGCATGTATAATGGAGGGAATTTTTGGTCACCCAGAAAAGAGGAAAGAGTTGTATTTTGCAGTTTATGAGATAATCAAAGTTTATTCAATGTTAATTTAGTGGATTTTTAAATAAATTACTTTTTAAAAAGTAGTAATGGTTTATCTGTGTATTGGAAGAGAGTGGGGAGGAAAAGACATTCTTAGCTGTACTGAAAATTTGTCGTCATGATACTATTATGATTATGGAGTTTTTTGAGCCTTCTTGATGTAAAGCTTCTTTATTTAGTTTAGTTTATCAAATTGTTGTAGACATTAATTCATTTTTTTAAATCTACTTTGCCATCAGAGAAGTTTCTTTTTAGCCACCAGCTGGTGCCATTCAGTATCACAGTATTGCTACCCAGGTAACCTTTGGACTGTTGTTCACATTAACATTTCAGTCCTGTCTGAAGTGTAGTGCATGAATGATCCCTTGCACTTTTGTTTTATCATGGCATTTTCACATCCTTTATATTTGTTCATGGTTAACTAAATGCTTAGTTAAGATCTGTAAGCATTCAACTGAAATGGATAATGTCTTTGGGTGAGATTTTATTTTACTTGAGTATTCAGTTGAAAAGGCAATCAATACTTCTGTTTTTTTACTGGATGAGGAATAGAACTATTTATGTCATTGAATATTTCTCATTTTATCTTCCTTTACTCACACAATAATGAATTCATCATGTATATCAGACAAGTATGTAATTTCATATTGCACAATCAATGTTAATTTTGAAATGTTTCTTTTCCTACAGCTGCAAGGAGATCGATTCCTATATGACAGCCTGTTTTTGAATGTTTCTAAGTCTTTGTTCCTATGTTTGAGAACTCAGATGCTATCAGCATGACCTGAATAAAGAAGACTTCTTATCTGAAGTTATTTCCTAAAAATATATGAGGCTTTGCAAAGATTAAAAACTTGTTCCATATAGCATTTATATGTTCAAGTGCGTAAGAAATCATTTCAGAAATCAAACTATCATTAACTAATGAAGTAAAAGCAGCTCATTTTGCAGACATGAGTCAATTAATGAGTGAAAATTTGTTGGGAATTCCTTGTGTTAATAATGCATCCTTTAAGTCACTTGGTTTTGCACAGCGAGAGTTGTTCAGTCACTTTTCCATGTGGAAGAGTTGCTGGCAATTGCAAGATCTTGAATTGCCATTCTTCCAAGTGTTCTTTGTGTGATTTCAACACCATGAGGAACATCAGGATTAACTTTCATCAGCTGGATAAGATAATTTCGTTTATCTTTTCTTAGAGATGCAGTATTTTTCTTTTTTGTTTAGTTTGATTGTTATTATTGCTGTTATTAAGAAATCCTCAGAAAAACACTGTGCCTGTTTTGAGATGTTTGCCACTGCCAGTGGGAGAGTGCTCCTGGGAACCAGAGTTTTGGACTAAAGTGGTGTACACAGTACTTCCAATGTCTTCGGGAACCAGAGTTTTGGACTAAAGTGGTGTACACAGTACTTCCAATGTCTTCATGTGCTCCTTAGGATGTATTTGGAGGCTTTTATACACCTTGTAAGAACTCATAATTTCATTGTAAGTGTTGTGTCTGTGTTTACAAACTCACTTGCTGTGCATAGTGAGTGTGCAAAACCAGAAACCATACATTAATTGTCATGTGTTGCACCTGGAACTCATAGGTTCTTATTGATCTTTCCTTATTGTCTTTTGCTCTTCTCAAAAATCTGCAGGATTAGTACTTGCTGGAGCAGTGTCATGCATTTTACCAGTGACCTGAGATGATATCTTGGACAGGGATTCCCAGTGTCAGCAGTTTTATAGTTAACTACTTGTGTTTTCATATTGGGTGGCTTTTTCAGCTTCTCATCAGAGACAACATTGTGTCTTCACCAGAAGCAATTACACTTGTTGCATTTTTGTTTCTTTGCAGTGTGCATAGAGTGCTTCAGAATGGCTTCATTTTCTTTGGTTTTTACTATACTTGTCTTAGAAATATCAAGACTTATGGTTTATCTTGGTTTATCTTTGCTGTATTCTTTCAAGTATAAGATCTCCCAGATGTTGCTCTGCTTGAGCTTACAAGAAATATAGTTAGATTCCAACAAGTTGCCAAATTTTCACATTTTCTTTAAAGCTTTATACAGGTGATCCTGTATTTTGGGAAATGAGAACTGTTATTGTTTGCATGTCACTGTTAGTATTTTTATATTTTTTTTCTTGTTAAGCAGCTTCTATAATAGATTAGAGTATTTCTGTGTATGGGTTGAAACTTTTTCAACGTATTTATGGACAGTCCTATCATACTGCCTCTAATGTTTTGAGGACAACATATTGTTAATTATTCTTCTGTAAGAAAGTGTTTTAAAAATGTGGTTTCTGCAAGAATGTTCATTCCATTGATTCTGCTGAATAGCTCCGATGTTGAATTTGTACAGCTTACTAAGCTGACTCAAGGAAATTTCACTAAATTAACTGTCTGTCTATAAGTGGTGTCTCTGGATTTAGTGTAATCTCTCTTTTATCTGTAATGTTAAAGCATTTCTGTGGCTACTTTTTGCTTTGAGCTAGGATCTGAAAAAATCTGTGAAAGTTATACATGTAATGGTTAATTTAATATTTTTGTCTATTTGTTCATGAATTAAGCTGTTGGAGCGAAAGGGAAACAACATATATCACATTCATATAAAGAAGGAGAAGCTATTTTATAATTACGTAGTAGAATAATTGTGACAAAGTTGTTATACTTTCTCTTGGAGTCTTCAATGGCTGGAAAGCCTTAAACAGCCCAACCAGCTGTTTCAGAGTAACAGGCTAAGGACACCTCCCTTTGCCTCCGTACCCAAGAAAGAACATCTCTTAGAAGTCATAAATGCATTTATTGTGACAAACAGGTTTGGAGCATTCAGTTAATGTATCGTATATTTTCTTTGCAAATATTGAAGCCAGAGAAAAAATATGTTTCTAAGCCTTCTCCCCTCACCATGAGAATTGAAACAGCCCCATGATTGTATGGCTCATAAATCTAAGCAACGAGGCAAACCAGAGCCCTGAAATGCCACGAATAATAAAACTGGTCTAGACAGCATAACGGGAGATCATCTACACTTGGTAGTCTAACTGGCCTAGTTGGCAGCTTGAAAACCCGTCTGCTTTATCGCGTCGTGAGATAGGTACATCCTTGCAAGTGTTCGAGCAGCAGTGTGATGTGGTAGGGACGCAGGCAAGGTTTATAGATGGACGAGATTTCTCTTATTAAATACCACCTGTCCTTTCCCCCCTGCCTAGTTTACCTCCTTCATTCCTCTCCTACTATTGTCTTCTCTTCAACCATTCCCTTCCTTGTAGATACTGTGTATTTTTCCGACCTTACACTCAAGTTGTAATCAGTTTTTCAAAGCTGCTGCTTCACCTGACGATGACATTGTGTGGCAAAAGTTTTTCAATGAGTACTACTGTGAATTATCTGCATACAAATTTGTCTCAGTCCATATGCTATATAAATATTTAGTTCTATAAATCCTATATAGGCAGGAAAATGAACTGTTTCACTCAGTGATTGTGCTAAATTGGAAGTAGCAGTCCTTGAGGAGTTTTGTAATATGTTTCTATAACGAGCACGTCATAAAAATCTTTTAGGTTGGATAACACATTTTCACTTTAGATCTTGTAGGAGTAGGCTTTGCTAGGAGTATTGCACAAGATGCATTGTATTACCAGTAAGATCACAATCAAAGCATGTTGTTAATAATAAACTGTAAGAAAAAAAAAAAAAAAGAAAACAACACCAAAACAAAGAAACAAAAAAAACCCCAAAAGCACAATGAAAATAAAAATTCTGAGCTTCTCATTATCAACTGGAAATAATGAAGAGTAATATTATAATGAAGTTCTATCTGTATCTTATCTCTTTGTCAGCAGTACACTTTATTTCTGTGGTATTGCAGATAAGTTGCTTGTCTTGCTAAATAATCTGCTTTCATGCAGAACCTCATGTCTGTTTTCTGCTGACTAAGTCTCTCTGTCATTGAAGTCTCTCCATCATTGAAGATGCTCAGAAAGATTGAAATGAAATGTTTGTTAGTAAAACAATTGGATACTGTAGAAGTAGAATTGACTAGTTAGATACTATATAAATAGAATTTCAAATTTCATGATGATAAAATCTAGTATTTATAAATTAATTTAGCTTTATTAAAATTATTTTTTAGTTATTAATGAGAAACTTGTCTTTCATGTAGCACGTGCACGTATTTTTCCAGTAAAATTCCCATTAGTGTTCCACTAAACTGCTTTCTGCTGTTCTGTCATGGAAGCGATTTGTTATGTTCTGTAAAGAAAAGCAGACATGTCTAGTTTTTAAAAATATCCTCTTAAATAGGACTGAAGGATCGTCTCTCCAGTAATTTGTAACTAGCCAGTAATTTTAATTTTATGAGCAGAGAAAATTTTATCTAGAAAATTTTGTTTGTCATTTGATCGTACAATAGCAGTCTCGGTGTTATATAGTATCAAGTAATTCTCACTGTAAAATCTTGAGGTTTATTAAGTCTCTGATGTGCACACCTAATTATACGGTTAGTTGACACTGTTGGGGAAGAGAACTAGTTAGAAGGGTTTGGGTTTTCTCATGTATCTTAATTCTTTTGCCGAATCAGAGTTCTGATAATTCTACATCCCGCATTAGAGCAATGCTTTAAGGGAGGACCAAGGAAGGGGCTAGATTCTCATGTCAAGTGGCAAGTGAGGTGTTACGTGTGTCACGGGCCTGTGAGTATACGTGTGTGCAGCTTGCCTCGACGACGTTTGTAACAGTATCTGTTGCCTTCAAGGTAGAATATGTCTTTTCATCACTGTAGGCATTTTTTACATATTTAACTTCCACAAGTTTCTGGCAGGAAGGAGAGGAGATCAGAAGGGAGATTACTGTATTCTCATTAATGGAATACACAGTCTAAGGGGAGAGAATAGGGAATGCTGGAATTCAGTTATTCAGTTATTCTGTTATTTTAGAGACTTTGTGACTTTCTAAGTAGATGTTGAACTACTTTCTTTCCTTTTTCATTAATTAGCATTTCCTTTTTCATTAATTAATTTCATTAATTGGCATTCTTTCCTTTTTCATTAATAGAATTGTATTTTTGTTGATACTTTATTTTCCTGTCTGCATACAATGCAGGATTTTTATTTTGGGGAAAATTATCTTTTTAATTATTGAGAAGTGGTCACAATCCACAAAGGAGTTTTTTTTCTCTGCCTCTAGTGAGTCAAACTTTGAAACAAAGTTTTCCCTTCACTTCAGGATAAAACATATAGACTACAGTGCTTAAAGTGAATACAAGAATATCATATGATTTAAAAAAAAATTAGTAAAGGCTAAGATCCACATAAATCCCAGTGATTATAAGGTGCCTGCTTGCATAGCTGGAGTTAGATAAATGTGTACTTACCTTGCTATGACTCTCAAGAGAAGAGAACTTATTCTGAAAGAGCTTGAGACTTTTTTTCAATAATTTTAGTACTGCGATTTGTTACTCAGAAAAAAAAACTGTATTACTTTTAAATTATTAATTTAATTATACATGCAGAATTATGAATTAACAAACAAAATTTCTTGAAGATAATGGAAGATTTTCTTTTTCCAGTAGCATATTCATATGTATATCAATATTTTTTTTTTTTAGCTACTGTTAAGTATTTTCTCTGTACAAGTTTAGCACAGTAAGAAACAAGACTTGCAAACATCATCCCAAGGGACAGTTCACAAAGTCTAAAAATATCTATAAAGATTTTCTAAAACTGCAAATATAGATTATTCTGTAGTCCTTGAAGCTTGTCAAAATATCCCCATGAACAAGCTTATTAGACTGTAATATTTATCAGTACTGTAAGCTGTCAAACAATAATTCCAAATGTTCTGAATATGTCAAGAAAACGATGATGTTAAGAGGAATATAATTCATTTCAGCGAGCCACAAAATGGAAAATACATTTAAAAATGCCAAAACAAATAAAAGCTGTAGAGAAAGAACTTATTTGCTCCATCACAAAAGCAGAATATATTTTCCAATGGAAAAAAAGAGAAAGGAGAAAGAAAGTTACTATAAATAGAAGAAAATACTTTACAATGCATTTATGCTCCTGATCTTTCAATTTACATAGAGTCCCGCAATCAGTATGTATTGAATATTTTGAAAACAAACTGGTTTTATTTTATGAACTTTTTTAAAAAAAAAGTAAAACCAAATACTATTTCAGTTTTCTAGAATAATAATTCTTAATTATTTCCCTAGCAAAACAATTTATTAAGCAATGAAGGATAACGAACCATAAAGTTTTAATTTGCCTTTTTAAATTGAGTTGTTAATTAGTACCCCTCCACAGTTGGTAACTCCCAACTTGCTTTTTGTTGCTTCTGTCTCCAGGACATTTTAAGGAACCCAATCTATCTTAGTTCTTCCAGAAAGACACTTCCATGAATCACATCTATAGGTGATTATGTTCTAACTGTGCTGGGGCTTCTGTGAGTGCATATTAATTATGTCAGTGGTTAATGATCAGGCAAGAAATATGTGAATGCCAGCAATGATTATTTAGCAGAAATAGAAGAAATGCTCTGAAATTTTAAGTCCTGTCACCTCACTGAGGGTAGAAAATTTTGGTCCCATTGTCTTGTAAAAGCAGTGGCAAGGGCTTTGTTTGACATTTTTGATACATGAGCGCTGTTGAGATCTTGTTATCCATAATAATAAATATCGAAGCGTCTCTTTCTTCTGTCTGCAAACTGTGTTCATAGATTTTATTTTACTGCTATCTTAAATTGTAAATTTTACTTCTAATTAAGAATTTAAGCCAAGAGCTCTCAATTCCTGCTCTCCTGAGTTAAAAGTGCAGGTTACTGGGTTATACAAACTGATTGGTTACATGGAAATGCCAAAACACGGGTTAAATACGTTTGTATTGCTTATAAAATGCGTACGATCTGGAATTGATGCTGGGATCCCCTTGACTGCTGCGATGCAGGACTAAGCCCTGAAAGAGAGCTTATCCACTGAGGAACAAATTTGGATTTCTACTGGCTGTATTTGTTCTGAGATTTTTTTTACTTGGCATAGACTCTTTGCCTTTTCTGTCTTGCATCTTAGATCAGTTTCCTAAAGAAATGGCTGGTGTAACAGAGGATGGATGATGCAATCCTAATTAACTTCTTTTAAATAGTACACGTTAATTTACTAGAAAAGCATTCAGCAGCAATTTGCAGGATCTGAAGTTCTTTTAAATGCCTTTTGGTCTTTTCAGAATAACCATGTATTTAAACAACAACGAAAAAACGAACAAAGGCATAGCTGTAAACGGTAGCATGATCTTGAATGAAATAAATCTAAATAGTCATGGGTATATAGTGTAGGGAAGCAATAGTTGGCGACTGTTGTCTAAAGGGAGAATCTGAGACAGAATTTTTATGCACTGATTTTTTTCATTCCCTAAAGCCAGTTCTTAATCGAAAAGATGCAGGGGATGGGAGAGGTTGTAGGAAGGAATTATTTGCAGTTCCTCAGCCTCTAAAGACCTTTCACCCCTTTCCAAACTTTCACATAATCAAAGGCAGCAGCAAATGACTAATTTACAGCAGCAGGTTATGGTGCCTAAGGGAACATATGCCAAGCATGGATTGATAAGACAGGCTGGTGAGTTATGAGGGGCAGACTGGTTTATATGCCAGATCTCAACTTTTTTAATTGAAGGCATGCCTTCCTATCACTTAGATGTCAGTCACTTTAGATGGGTCTAGCACAGGAGAATGCAGAGTTTACCTCAAAACTCTGTAGGGATTCTTGGTTCACATACATACACATGTATAAACATGTGGAGAAAATACTTGGACACTGTGTAAATTTGTTGGCTTCTTAAAAGCTTCAGGAGCTAACCGCAATAATGGTTTTGGTTTAACTTGATTTTGATTTTAAGCATGCAAGAAATAGCCTGGACTCCCTCTCTGTTTAAATGGTGATGGCTGATCAGTGCTTTATTTTTAGATAGCTAATATAGAGAAGGTACATGTTGAGGACATGCTGACTCACATGTCATGTTATTTAAATTCTGGTAAGAAATGAAAGAAAATGCTAGCAAACAAATTTACTTTCCTCATTTTAATAAAAACAGAAACTTAGGTATTGACATGTTCTCATTTTTAAGGTGGAATATTCTTACAATTCACAGAAACATACTGCTGCTATTAGTGATTGATCATAGTACTAACTGATTTCCTAAAATGCTTTGTTTTCAAGAGTTTACTTTTCTGCTCAGTGAGCTTCATCTCCTTATTTTGCATGTCCTAACTATTTGCATTTCCTCAATAAATTTAACGCTCCCGGAGTCCAGTCTCTCTCTTACCTCTCCACCCACCCCCTCCCCAAAGGGCTCTCTGCATAACTTTAATAAGCAGTATATTATTCTGTAGATGCAACTAATGTGGTGGTCCCTGTGACAGCTGTCTGGCTTACGTGCTGTTTGTGGTCACTGTAAAAGGGTGGCTGAAGATGTGAGATCTTGATTGTGAACCAAACCACGTGCAGTTTTATCCTGCTAGGTTTCTGGGTGTTCCTTGCCCTGCGTGTCCTCTGGCCTGATGGTCAGGTAAGAGCCGTGAGTAGGGTACGGTAGGATGGCGGTGGCAGGAGAGAGCAGAGGCTGAACTGAGCAGACTTAGTGAGGATCTGTACCAAATTACAGGCTAAGTGTAGATAGAGAGTGAGATAAAGTTAGATACTTGGTGCCTGAGAGCACCACAGGACAAAACCCACTCCCCAGTGGCTATAGAAGCTTTGAGGCTACTCTTACATCCAGCGCCGTGTCTGTCAGCCATTTGCCTCAGCACAGCTGGAGCTCAGGTGGAAGGGTAACGCCACTGAAATCCACAAACCACCGTGGAAACGCAGGCGTATTATCATAGTCGTGCTTCATGTTTTCTTATGTAGATGGCCACAGCGAAATCTCTTGGCTGTTTTATGGGATAATTTTAGTTAAGTGTCCTAGCCTTGTACAAGGCTTCCTAGGTCCTTAAACATTTCCTTAAACCTGGGATGGTTTTAGTGGTATGCATGTTCTCTGATTGTACTGGAGGCAGTCTACTATAGGAGTTTTGGAATATGTTGCAGGAGCTACAGGGAAGTTTCCTTAGTATTCATAAATCTGTTACAAAAAGTGATTTGTAAATGTAGAAGTTATTTAAAACATTTGCATTCCTTTAGCCGTGAAGAAAGCATTTGTGATATTGATGCAGTATAAATCAGATCTTCCTAGGTTCTTAAGTTGTTTTTTTTTTTCTTGTTATTGCTGTTTCTCTTGTGTGGAAGGGAATTTGCTTGGACTTTTTGTTCCCGAAGTGTAATAAACTATCTTGGTTCGTGCTTGTGCTGGCATGGGTATAGAGGTAGGCTATATGGTTCTTCCTCAAGATTCTTTTCCTAGGAAATAGCTCAGTAAGACTATTAAAAGCATAATGAAAACCTCATTCAGTTTCCTGTCAGTTTTCAGAGCTGTAAGTGGCTTCTAATTTGCACAAGATGGGAATAGCATTGAAGAATTACAGTAACTAAGTGAAACACTCATTGGTTTTGCAATTTTCTGATAGCATCCCTTGTAATTTCTTGTAATGCATTTGTAGCTAAGTACAATGACAAATGTCAAGGCTCATTGTACCAGTTTTACGCACATCAGCACTAGGCTGAGAGGTGTGATGTCAGCCTCTAGCCTGGGAAAAGCTACTGGAACTGCTAGTTATGTTATAGAAAGAATCATTGCTTTAAGGTGGGGAAGGAGTGGAGAAAATAATTCCTTTCCAGATATTTTTCATTACTTTCATTTTTTTTTTTATTTTGTAGAAATTCCAACAATAAAAACCCTGAGAAGCATATTAAAAATTTACCCTGACATTAGCAAACAAAGTCTGGTTGCCCATTAGGTGTTTTCCTTGACAAACTGTAGAGAGCTAGTGATTATTACTTAAAGCAAAAACATATATACTTTTAAGCTAGTACTGTGTAGCTTGCTTCCTTGAATTATTTTGTTGAATAGTCATGTGCAACAGTAGACTATAATATAATCCTCATAATAATGTGGTAAAAAATGCTGATTTGCATTAGAGATAAATACAAATGAGTGATCAATTGAAAATATAAACCAAATACAGTTTAGTAAATGCTCAGAAAAGTGATTACATACGATGCAGTTTATCTGAAGAAAATAAAATTAAGTCTTGCTGTTGATCTCTGTTATTTTCCTGCAACGCACTCTACCTGTTATATAAAGCTGAAGGAAGGTTAATGTGACTATGAACAAAGATTTATGAACAAAGATTCATTTGCTTGAAGTTGATTTTTCTCTACTCTTGCAGTTGTGTTACTTGGATGGAAGCAAATATATTGATTTTAGTGTTGCAAAAAAAAAAAAAACTTCCTTTCTTTTCTGTAAATCTGTAATAACTTTAGAGAGTTGCTATGTGTTTAGAGACTGGTCAAAGAGAGAAGCCTTAAGACAATATTTAATAGATTCCATCTGATTTGGATAGTTAACACTGTTCTGAATGACAAATGACTAAAAGAAAACCCTTCTGCAAACGTTTACTTGTCAGAATATCAACAGTATTCATAGCCCCTGAACTTGCCCTACTGCTGTTTCTTTTTGATCTCCGCTGGACCTGTTAGATGCCAGCTCCTCATCTCGCCCATCTCCATGGTTTTCCACCTTCTTTAATATGCCCCTTCAGAAGTTACTGAGAATGTCCTTATGCTGTTGTTTTCCTCGCTTGTGTTCTCTCCCAGCTTTATCCTAGTCATCTGCCTTTTAAGAACAATATGTAGATTAATAGGCTTAGATTTGTAACTGCTAAGATTAATAGATGAACTTGGATTTTGGTTTTGATAGATGTTGAGTTGCTGGTGTGTGTGACATAATCCATGTGTGACTTGTAGCACAGTTTGTTGTTGTGTGCGTAGCTCATATGTATTATATTTATTGTGAGAAAATAATTTCACCTGTTAAATAGAAAAGCAAGCAGTGTTGCAATTTTTTCAGCTAAGGTCTGGCTCAGTAAATATTACAGAAAGTACTATTTTTATACTTAGATCAGGTATTATTCATTGTGTTGAAAAAACAAGACTTCAGAGAGAAAAACTTCTACATGGAAAAAAGAAAGAAATTTCTATGTGACCTTTAGAAACATGTCAAATCTCACTCTCCTGCATTCTTGCTGCTCAAGGAATAAAGCTTATCTTCTTTGTGATTCTTCTCCAAAGTATTGATTAAAAATATAAGCCCATTGCTGTACTGCCTGGTCAGAATTTTTTTCTGACCTATACTTGAGAGAATGTGGATAGTACAGTGGGTTAGAATGTCTGATTTGTTACACCTATTCATACAGCTGAAGAGCATTAATTTTGAATATAATGGAAAGATGGGTTTAATTTTTAGTTAGCTATACAACTCATTCAGTCATTTCCAACAAAAACACAATCATGAGCTCTTTTTTTGTGGTAAGAACTTGAAGGTTTTTTTTTCTGATGCTTTTCATCTGGGGAAGCTGTAACAATGGTTTAATTTTTCTGTACAGGAGAATTAATGTAACTTCTGACCTGGACAGGTTGCATGTAATTGCGTGTAATTTCATATTTCTATTCTTTTTAAAACTACTTAAAATATTTTTAAAATTATCATGTGTATCACATGTCTAAAAACATTATAATACATCTGGGTTATTTTTAGACTCTAAGGCATAGTACATAAGGGAACATGGTGCAAGTTTAGAAGTTATGTTGTGAATTTTACAAGGCATGCTGTAACATGTTGTGATTTGAGAAATGTTCATTTTAATGACCGTTGTTCTCTTTTAACCTCTGAAACACGTTGGTATTAGATGAACATCAGTCAGGGTCGTTTTGCAGAATTGTGCCTATTTTTTTCAGAACAATACAAATCAAAAGGTATGTGTTTAGGTAATTATTAGATGCATTTAAAAGAATCCTTGGAAAAAAAACTTGTATTTTTAAATTTTCTAGCTAATATAAAAAATTGAAGCTATTGTCAAGTTGAAGAAAGGAAAACAGAAATTGAAACAAAGCCATTAATAATGTCATCATGTTTAGATCTCACTAGCTGGTAACATTAGCTGCGTCAACTGGTTCTTGGTGAAAAAAAGCTCATCTTAATCAGATGCAGTGTCAGCAGGGCATGCATGTTTCTTGAATGACATTTCCAATTAGTAGGTTTTAAATTTTAAAATACAAATGAATTGCTAGTTCTTAATTTCAACTACACTCAGTATGGTGATATGATTAAGTTAATACATTTAATATTTTGGTAAGAGAGTGTTCCAAAGCATGAGGAAAAATGTTGTTGCATTTGACTTCACTTTGGGTTTCAAAATGATTATATGTTGCTGGCAAAAGTGCCTAGGACTGTCAAAATACATCTGGACACACCTGCAGGATTTGGCCTTTGAAGATCCCGTATAGACTTTGACAGTGCTACACAGGACGGAGCTTTTGGCTTAATTGCTGAGATTGCTGCCCTGTCAGGCAGGCCCTGCAGGTGGTACATGTCACAGCCCAGGTGCTCTGGAGGTTCTCAAAAATAATTTGGTGAAGAGTCCCAGCGCTCTCTCTCCGTGTGCTCCGTGCCAGTTCTGCTCTCGCCACAGTGAAATGGGCACAGCAGCAACTTAACTTAACCTCCCACTACCTGCCCAGTAGGTTTTATCAAGCAAAAAGTTAGATAAGACACAAACTCTGTACGGTTTTGTGATGTCTGTTGTGTTTCCAAGGGTGCTGGCTCTGTTACTGATGGTTGTGGTCTGGATTGAGGTGATTTTTCATTCCCTGCTGATCTGATTTGCACTTGGTTAAGCACAATGGCTGATTTAAATGTGAAGCCGTCTGGGCAGCAGGAAAGGCGGCAAGCGATGTCAGGGCAAGGAACAGGGGAAATGAAATAAAGAGGGGAGGTTGTTGATAGATGGTTCCCACCTCAGTCAGACGGTAAAGTAGCTGTGCAGGTTGGGGATGGGAGAGAGCATGCTGAGTGATGACAAACTGTCTCCTTGGCCAGCCTGCTTAGGTCAACACTGCAGTGCTGCTTAAAAACAGCTTCAGTCCTTTGTTTACATAGCATGTGGAGTTTTTCTGTATTAACATTGAACCGTGCTTTATCTAACCTTACTGAAAACAACTGATCCAGAAATGAAGTGGCTTTTTACTTCTTCAGTAGTGTTGCCTTGTGTCTTAACTTTCCTTGGGTTTCCTTTTTTCAATGCATGAAAAAGGAAAGTGCAGGTTGCTGTTAACTGAAGGTTTGATACATGTTCCATGGTATTGTGGAGTTTAAATGTTTTCTTTTAAAAACAATTTGGTGCAGTTTTAGAGTTTGATAATTTAATCAACTTATAGTAATTTTTTTTCCTGCTTAGTGATTCACATGCCATGAAATTTTTTATTAAACCATTCCAAGGGTCACCAAGTAGAGAATATAAAGGACCCCAGGTAGCTCTTCAGCATAATCAGTTCACTTCAAATTGGCTGCTGGCCATAGTTTTACTATGTAGATTGTTTAAACAGGCCACTGTATTTTTCTGTCATCTGTTGTTTTACAAAATTAATAAAGCAGGAACAAATACTTAGTTGGTGCATGGGGCACAGTTCTTTAAGATGATGGTGCTGTAGTTCTGGGTCTCATCACTTTGTCACGAATTTGAGAGAGCGTGCGAGTAAGCTTGCATAAATTAAGGATTTTAGACTTCTGTAGCATGCATATAATAAATTTTGCATGCTCACTGCTTTTGGTAATATCAGTATGGTGTATTACAGTCCACAGAGGTGGATGTATGTCCCAGTCTGGGAGAGAGGGAGGCTGTTTAAGCATCGATCTGATTGCTGCTGTGGAATACGCTGCAAAGCTCTGGCAGCGCCAGTGCAGGTGCTAAAGTCCACAGACGTATTTGCTCCAATTAACTGGAGTTGTTAAAGAGCTGTAGTATGAGGGTATGTTTGCAGATTCTCTGGTGTTTCATTTATTTCTGACTGCAGCTGCTCTTTGCACCCACAAAGATATTGGGCAAAGTACAGGGTCCTGCAATGTAATATTTATATGGGCTTACATTTTTAGTTTGAGTTTTTAGGAGCTGGGTGGAAAGCAGTTTAGTAAAATGAGTGATAAGTTTTAATCTAGTTGACTGAATATTAGTGCGCTAATGAACTACTGTTGTGAAATATATATAGCCATTACTTTGATGTCTAAATGATCCTCACTTTCAAGTCTTATTTAAATTCTTAATAACCTTTATTAGATAGAAGAGAAAAGATTCTACCCGGAAGCCTCACCCTCCATCAGAACTGATAAAATACAGTAATAAAACCATGTGCCATATTAGAAGTGAGAATTATAATGTAGTATAATATTGTCTAAGCTAATGGAATAAATTAATTAATTGAGTTTTTGATAATTAATTTCTAGGAAAAATAATCTGAAAGCTGATTTTAATTTTTTGTTTTTATTGGCTGTAGTTTTCTTCATCAGAATGTACCTAGAGATATATTAAGTGGCCACTGAAATTCCCAGAGGAGTGTTTGCTTCAAGGTGAATCAGGAATGCTGCCATAATTCAGGAGACAGCTTCTGGTGTAAGATGAAAGTCAGATCAGCTCAAGTTTAGGTCAAAATTTAGAGGCCTCTCTGGAGTGTTTACGCTTGTATCTATTGTTCAGATCGCTTAGTTGAAGAAATTCGTCTCTATGGCAGGTCATGAATCTAATTACCTTAGAAATATTACTACAGGAGCTTGACTGAAAATTACCATGTAATGTGTGCCATTTATGGCTTTTTCTTTTAAACTGTGTCTACTGGATGAACACCATAATGCATGTGCTCTTAAACACCCGTAACTATCTAGATCATATTTTTACTGTAGAGAATAGATCCCAGGAAACTTCTCCTTCGGAGTATCTACCTGAAAGAGGCACTGTACATAGATTCTCTGGATAGTTTTAAATCCTACAATTCAAAGAAAACAAAGCCTTTCTTAGAAAACGGGGAGAATTCTGGTTTTAAGAAATCAGTAGGAGAAATAAATGTTGGAAAATAGTTTATTTTTCATAATGTTGTTCACTTTTTTTTATCTAGCATCTTGTTTAGACCTCTACGGACTTTTCAGGTCTGAATTCTGGCCTCTGATGTTTAGTGACATCACAGCCATCCAGCGAAGTAACCTCTTAGTCATCCATTTGATAGTTCCTCAGTTGCTCAATACCCATGGCATTCAAAGCATATGAATGTATGAGATTCAAAAATTGGAGATTTAATGTGCAGGACTTCGAGTTGTCTCCTTGGACGAAGGAGGCATTTTCCACAGCTGCAGAACTTTGTATCGTTTTGAAAATAAGTCTCTACTTCCTGGACTGCAGGGAGGAGTGGGAAGTAGGAAGTTCATCCTGTTACAGTGGAATCAGACTGTCAATGTTAAAATTTTACTGGAATTTTCAGATGGAGTGCATTTGTGTTGCAAACGTGATTGCTTTGTAACTGTATGCTGTGTAATCAGATGCATGGGTTTCCTTTGGGAGTAGTCATGAGTAGGTAACATACCTGCTTAGACAGTGTATTTCTCATTAGCACAAAGAGCATAGCTCCTGTTGGAAAGGTTAAAACAGTAAAGTCTGTATACATCATGTCTGACCAAAAGCTTAGGACTGGGGGAGGAGGGCTAACAAGCATAAGACTGAAGGTAGAATTTTAAATTTAGTGACAACTGTAGTTTTTAAGTATTTGGGATTTTCTTTATAGAAACCTATTGACTTTCCTTGGTTCTCTCATGTAAAAGCTATCCAGAGTTGATTTAACTCCTGATTATCCTTCAGCAAACAACAGAAAAGTGAAAAGACGTGTTAAGTCATACAATAATAGTAACATCTCCTCTGTTCTTCAGAAGGAAATAAGTCTCTGAAGTGTCTCTAACTTGTGTTTTTTTCCTCCTGGTTTTGTCTGTTTCTCTCTGTGTGCCTTAAAATATTAGTCAAACATAAAAGACTATTTGAAAATTAGGGGACGCTTAACTGGAACTGGTATTCACTGAGTAGCATGGACACAGCAAGCCTTGCTGTTACAGTGCTGGTGGAGCTGTGCTCTTGGGAGGTACATTCATTGTAGAGCAGCTGTTGCAGAGTAAGGAGGCTAAGGTATTTGTGGATGCTGAAGGTCATTGCATGTTTTGTAAAAATGCTGGGGTTTGGATTTCGTGAACTGAGAGTGTCGGGCTGCAGTTTGCACGTCCTTCCATTGTGAAATGCTCTGGTAAATGATCCATTTGTGAAATTTACAGTAGCTCTGGTTTGCTTTGCTGTGAAGAACAATGTGGTAGTCTGCCATCCCGGAGACAAGGTGATCTGCAGGTTCTGTAGGTTAAACATCCGTGTTTCTCTCATGAGAAATCTGACGAGACTGCTTTCCCCGGGGTTCAGCGAGTGGCAAATAATCACATAGGTTCAAAACCTATGCAGAGCTTCAAATAATTTTTATGCATGCTGTTGAGCTTTATACAGGTTAATGAAGTGACTCTTCATAGTGGTTGTGTTTATCAAGTTATTTGGTCTCTTAAAAATAATAGTAAAAAAGAGGAAAACAAATTTTTTAAAATTCCTTGTTGAAAATGAAAAAAGGCATTTTGAAGTTACTAGAATCTCTTTTTTGACATCAGACACCTTTATAAAATTGTGGTGTAACCTTTCAAATCATACAAACTCTATTTGCAGTTTCGGAAAGTGCATACAAACACCAATTGTGCCCTCTGCTGGATCCAGTTTGAGGAAGAAAAAAAAAAAGCTTGAGGAAGAGGAATTTAAGTATCACGATATAGTATAAGAGATAAATTAATTGAACCTGCTTAATTTTAATTCGAAAACAAATACTGTAGTCTTTTATAGTATTAGGATGTCTTTAAAAACACATATTGAAAGGCTCTTATATTGATTTTCTTGTGCTTTTATTGGCAATTTGCATGTTACTGGGAAGGAGGAGGTCATAAAATATGGGGTTTTTTTTAAACCACATTAAGAGTGTGAATTACTCAGAAGGCTAAAATTTTAGTAGGAAAGGTAGGAGGAAATTACTATCACATAATGTCCATGCTGATTTTATCATTGTGGAAATAAATATAATGTTGTTAGTTGAGCACTGTGATAGTTGTATCTTTTGTAGCATATTATAAATACGTTGTCATATTTTTCCTGGATTTCCTTATGGTGGCTTTGTTTAATCATTGCAAAACTGTATGCTGTTGTGTTAATGTCTCTGTTCTGGAGATATGATACAAGAAGAATGAAGGCACCTGATGTTACTTATGAGTGATGAAGAAATACCATGTGTAAGATTTAGAACAAATCAGAGCAAGCAGAAAGCCACTGGGGTTTGAATTACAGCCTCTTTATTCTTTTTTTCTTTTGAAAAGGACAAAAGTCAGTTTCCTAAGACTTAACTATTGTTCCTTAACATGTACGTGATATTTGACTTTTTTTTTTTTTTTAGAATTCTTCACAACTGCTTTAAAAAGTATCTGTAACTACAGATTATCTAATATATGTGTCTAATATTTCCCCATCTTCCCACTCTGGTATCCTTGGTAAGATACACATTTAGAAGCAGTCAGAAAAATTAGCATTAACGATTTGTGTGCCTTTTAAATATCAATGAATTGCTTTTCATTTACTCTTCAGTAATTCAAAACAACATTCAAAACTGATTTCAGATATTGTAAACATACAGGTAAATGTTTTAAGACAGAACACAGCACTAAGAATAAGCTTTGTTAACCTGAAGGACAATATATTATGGAAGTCATAAGTCATTCTTATATATGTTACAATATATCATTATGTCATCATTAATTAGGACATACTTTAAGCGTAGGATATAAAGCAGACAAAAAGCATGGGTAAAGCAGCTGTGCTCTACAAAGTATGCTTCTGCTAAAGGAGTGTTTGACTTTATAGAGTCATTCAAGTTTAAATATTTACTCTTTTGTGAGGTAAATTACTGTTTTGTTTTGGTTTTTTTAACTTCTGGTTTCTATTTTTCCTAAGTTAGTATAAAATGTTCTAAACACCTCAAAAAATCTGAGAAGTCCTGTACTGTGTGATCTTGCCCGTTGGTCTGTCAGGTCTCTTCACTACATTTACAGCTATCCTACAGTTATCACTCACTACTTTTGCTTTATTTAGGTAGTCTGTGTCCAAAATGAGTATTCCTGTCCTTTTCAGGGAAAAGGGGAAAAAAACAACCCAACAAGAGTTGAGACTTCTGTCTAAGTATACTTATGTGCTCAAGGTTCTTTAATGTAGTAACATCTGGTGGCAGAGGCAGCTTACAAGGATATACACCTGTGGAAAAGCTCGGTAACTACTGCTCACTGGCTTTGGTGTAGAAAACCACAATAATTTTGGGCAGGTATTGCAAAAGAGATATCCTGTAACAGAGGTGTAGACAGCGTCATCCCATGCTGACGTACAAGGTAATGGTCATTCCCTATGTCCTTTCATCATGTGGCAGAATTTTATTTATTTTTGTTGTGGTTACTCATGTAATTTGCCGATAGCATGGCTTCGAAACAGTGTAAGTTTCCCGTGATGCCATGCATCTAGTCTTACAGTGGTCTGCCACTTGGCAGAACTGTATACCTTCTTTAGATGAAGAAAATCGTGGTAATAATGAGGAAAGCATTAGTACAGGTAGCAAAGAAGTCGGCAGAGCAAGTGCAGTTGTACTCAAGGCACGCTGTTGTAGATAGCATGGTACTAAAGCACACTTTATCTTCAGTGCCATAATGCATTTACTTGTGCCCTGTTGTAAAAGATCTCAATTTTAACAAAATTTTTCAATTTCCTTTTCCTAAAATGGAAAATTGTCTTAAAGCCTGATAGAATAGGCACATCTCAACAGTTTCTATGGTAATATTTTAAATGGTTGAAATAACCATGTATAGCTTTTCTTCATGAAAAGCTTCTGATATATCAGTGAAATAAACATAGTTTAAGAAAACCCTCTCAAACTCAGTCAATTACAGTAATGGGATTACACGATTTTTGTAGTTGAATTAGTATGGCAAAAGGAAGTATAAAATTAAACTGCATCTACTGGATGACAGTGAGAGAGGCGATGATGGTGGGTTGGCCTTGGCAGAAACAGCCAAATGGCCACCGAGCCGCTCGCTCCCTCCAGTGCAGGCCCTTCCTGGGCTGCAGCCTGGGTGTCTGGCCTGAGTCACCTCCTCCTCCTCTGACCCCTGTGTCCCCTCTGCTGGTTCTCACTCTCTTTATTCCCTCCTCCTCTCTCAGTCCTCTGATTTCTGCCCTTTCACACACAAGTTTTCCCCAGGCCTGGCTGAGGGGCTGAGCTGTGCCCTGCGCTGGGGCCCTGAGGGAACCGGCTGTGTCCCGCTCAGGGCAGCCCAGTCCTCGCCTCACAGAGGCCCTGCAGCCAGCGCATGGGCCCAGAGACCCAGTACAGTGATGTACAGTAAAACTAGAGTTTTCACAATTCTTTCTTCTCTAACACCTATAACATTCTTTATTCTTTAGATTCTCTTTGGTTATTACATACAGTTATATAAAAAAGAAAATGAAAGAATGCAAATGAACTCAGTTGGTAATAACAGTTTAATTCTTGTCTGTACTCTGTGCTGCTCTGTTTTATTGCTGAGGTTATTTTTATGAGAAATCCATACCTGTTCTCCTTTTGCTAGTGGTTTAATCTGGGGAAATTCTCCCTCCCCCCTCCAGCTGTCGGTACTGCAGACTCAGCCAGGGAGCTGAAAATCCTTTTATTCCTCACTAGCAATAAAAGTTCAACACATCAAATTATCTTCCCATTTATTACTGTGCTACCTCATCAAAAGGCTACTGCAGGAAAATTTGTGAGAAGTTATATATCCTGCAGATACAACTGAGCCAAGACATAACCAAGGGTCTCTTAAAATAAAAAATGTTGCTCTCCGCTGGCTCTGTTATGTTCTCTGTTTTGTCCCGTTCCTCACCTTCCATCCAAAATTGCCCTTCATTTTCCTTTTCCCCTCAGCCTTTCTATCACTCTTTTTCTCTTTCTCCCTTAGTCAGTCCAGAACAGGCACCTACAAGTACAGAATCACAGAAGGGTTTGGGTTGGAAGGGACCTTTCAAGCCCACCCAGTCCAACCCCCCTGCAAGAAGCAGGGACATCTCCAACCAGATCAGGTTGCTCAAAGCCCCGTTCAACCTGGCCTTGAATGTTTAGTTCCACAATTTGATCAGACCTGAAAAAATGCACCTTCCCCGTCTTGCTTTCTTGGTAATTCTTTTCTTTTTTTTTATCAACAAAAAGGTCTTTTATTAAATGAAGTAGGGAAACCACGGCTACTGCTTAACTTGGGCAGTGCTGTCCGTCACAAGCTCTGTGTAGAGCTGTGCAGTGAAGATGAGCTTTTTTCAGCGAGGCTGACTGGCCAGGAACTGGCTGAAATGCATGTTTGGTTGTGTGTTTTTGTTGAATCAGATATTTCTGAGAGGTACTGAACCACGCATGCAGAGCTGGACTGTGCTACGTTTGTACACCCAGCTACAGGCTGTGGATGTGGCAGGAAACAGATGTAGTCTGCAAACCTGTAGAAGTTTAACGTCCTGTTATTTCCTTAGGGCACGATGAAGAAATGTAGCTGTGTTGCAGAGATGTGAGACATAATGAAATGCTGCCTCATAGATTCACTCACTGAATTGTTTGCATTACTGGAGCTCTTTGGTCTCACAGAAATATTACTTTTTATTCAGCTTGTTGGAGATGTGTTGACTCTTTGGACAAGAAGCTGGGCTTGCAATCAGATCCTTCAGTTCTCCTTGGGGTACTGGGTAACAGAAGTTACTGAGCTTATCCTGGAATGCAGTTTTACAAAAACTACACTCTGTAGTCTGGTCATTGCCCCTTTGATTTATCGGCCACAGCCTTTGATGTAAATACCTGTCCTAATATACTGAAAGATCTAAAACAGCACTGAGATATAAAAGGGCATTAGTGAGGCAAACACTTAAGGAAAAAATTAAGTTATCCTTAGGATTTCTTTTTCAGCATCCCAGTCAGTGGACTTTGTCTACGTTAGTGGTTGTATGTGCTTTAATTTCAGTGTTAAAAGTTATATTAGAAAAATCACTGTCATTGCTGTTATGTGTGGGTAATATGGGGTTTTTATTCTGTTTAGAGAACAGGTTTGGGTACTACATCAGATTTTTTTTGTTTCTCTTTAGAGATTGTAAAATTATTATTATTTTTTTTTTAACCATGACTTATTAATACTTGAAACTGGTGAGGCAGGAAACAAATTTCCTGAAATGTACAGAATACTGAGCCACTCATACAGTTTTAATTTCCACTAAATGAGGATGATGTAACTATTTTGAGAAGTTAGACATTTAAATGATGATTACCATTGATGTCTAATTTTTAGTATGGAACTACCTTTCTTGAAATCCGGTGTTAATTAATATTGCGTAATAATATTGTGAACAGCATAACGGCCATAACAGTGGCCAAAATTGCAGCCTGCTATTCCTTCAACTTTTAAGACTCCTAGATATGCTTCTCTCACACGTGGCTAGAAGTCTGCCCTCATATTCAGCTTTTTGTCATAATCTTTCCTAATCTTTGCCTTTTAATAAGGCAGGGTTAGTTGAAATAAGTCATACATTTGTACCCATTTCAGATATATTTTCAAAAGTATGAAAGTTTTTGTTTTCAACTTTGTAAATATTTATCATAATGTATTGTATGTTGTTAAAATTTGTAGCAAGTGTTACATACATGCCCTAAAATATTTGTAATGAAGTCTGAAAATGTAAGCAAGAGTAAATTCTGTCTGATAAGTTTCTTTGCCTCATTTTGCTTTTACAGAAGTAGGCAATTAAAACGTGTGTATTTATTACATTGCATTAGAATAAAAATTGGATTTGCATATGGTGTTTTGTCATCTTTCATCTTTTCAATCATATTCCTACTTATCAGTTGGTTTTGTGATTTTTATTTCAGGTTATCTCTATTTACGGTGCTGTGTGCCTGACATTCAAAGCAGCCTGAATTCATGCTGCCCTGGCATTTTGACAACACACTTGATAAAAATTTAAGAGGTAACACAAGCAGCATTTCTAAATAATCTCATTTTTTCTTTTTTTTTTTTCTGTAGATACATTTAAATATTTACTGAAAGAGGTAGGTTGTATACCTTCTGGCTAAATGTTGCATATGTTGCATATTGCTTATGGCATTTATTGCAAGCTGTTCAGCAGATCAATATGTTAGAAATAAAACCAGAAATTGCACATATTGTGTCATGGTCATGGAGCCTTTTATCTTGGATTAAATTTGGATCTACTGTAGGATATAACAGTGTAACACAGTACTGTGGCCTCTTACCAATGTGACTTCTCTTTATTGATTAACTGTAGTGAACAGTAGTTAAGCCATAGAAATCAAGAAAAAATAATTGTTAACTGTTTGTGGTAATTTTCTTGTGTTATCTTGCGTCAGAGAAGACACATGAGAAATCAGTTGTTAAATAGTAGCGTATATTTAAAGTTTAAGTGTAGATTCTACACAGCTGGTATTTTTCTAGTTTATTTGGTGTGTACAGGCTTCTTGATACATGCAAGACATGAAGAAATGACTTGTGTAATAGATTTAATTGGTGTTGAACAAAAAATGGCCTCTGGAAAATGGCAGGTTTCGGGCCATTTGGAGCTTAATAATGGCTACACTTCTGGCAGTGATTTGTCTGCAGTGACCTTTTGCAGTACGGTTCAGGAGGTAAGAAGCTTCAAGTTATTTTTGTTTCACCTAGAAAATGGTTGAAACACCAGAGAAGCATTTATAGATAGAAGTATAAAATTATTTATGACTGCAAGGAGACAGCAAAAATCAACACATGAAGTATGCTGTTGGCTTTTTTTTTTTTTGAATGGCAGATTGTGAGTTTTGTTTTTTTCAAGAATTGTGCTATATTTATTTATTTCAGTTAACTTACACTGTTTCATTTAGCAGTATAAGCTCAAGGAGTGGCAGCAGCTCCTTACATACATTGTATGTTTGAATGTACTTAGCCAACATATGAGACAATGATGGAAATCACTTCATTTGGGACTATCGTGGCTTTGGGCAAATACTAACTGTCACTTCAGCTAGTTTTGAAATGAAAGTAAAAATTTGGGTAGACCTTTTAGATCGTAGCTTGCAATTAGAGGAGACTTCTTTAAATGAACAAGGTTTTTTCTGTTCATGATAGACTCAGAATTCCATAGTTTCTCTGTGTACTGTCTTCTTTTCCCTGTTACATTCATGCAAATACATATAAAAGTACATCACTGAATCCGTTGGTAAACTCATTTGTTACAGTAAATTCCTTTCATACTGAGGTAATAGGGATTTATGTAGGGTGATATTAAAAAGATTTTCATTTGCCTTACAGTTGGGCAAATTAGGTAAATTCCTTTGTGAGAGTGCTTGCATACTAGTGACAGTGAGATGCTCAGAATGTGTCTTATTCAGTGTCTGCTGTTGCTGTCAGGACTTTCAGATAAAGCCCTTTGGGTTTTGCTATACTAAATAGGAACAAGCTTGTTCCAAGATCCAGGGACTCTTGACCAGCCCTTGCAATGTATTATAAGATATGTTTGAGTCTTGCAAAGTTGCACAAGTTTTGGAATAAACCAACTGTGAGATTATAATTCTCAGTTCAAATTACCTCAGCAGTAGGATGAAGACAATGAAGTGCTATAGACCTCACTAGTCCAAAAATCAGTAATTTTTATCTTATTGTTCCCAAATTTCAGATTCTGCATGAAGTGTAGCTAGGCTGAAAATTCAATGGAAGTGTGTTTTGCTGTTTGTCAGAGCTAGTATAAGAATTGGGAAATCTCTTCGACTTAGCCTTGTATTGGCCCAGAATCATGGTTATGACAACTCCGTGACTTCTTTTCCTGTGCACTGTTAAGATAATTTTATAGTGGAGAGAAGTAACAAGGACAATTTCGAAGTGATAGTCTTTCACTGAAAGCTGTGACTTCTTTCCTAACATGTTCATTAACAAGGAATAAGTATGAAACAATGCCCTTTTAATGGAAAGGACAATTTAAACTTTTTAATAGAAAGGAATCAGTCGCAAAGTAATAATGAGTAAGAAACATGGTACAACATTTCCCATACTGTACCTTGTTTCACATCCAGCTGGCCTATCAATTATAACCTGTACTCTACAGATGGTGCAATACATCAGAATTAAGTCAGTCAGTTAGTTTGTTCCCAATTAAGTGCTAATAATCCCAGTGGAGAATATTACCCTGAGTCTGAATTAAGTGCCTGTCTTCTAATATCCCTTTATGATCTTATTTTGTCATTTTAAAGAGATGCACTGTCGTGTGGGCCAGAACTTATTCTGAGTTGTTCTTCTAAGTGCTACCTGCGTTGACTTCTTTTTTCTATTTAGAAGTTAAATAGAGCATTTGATATTTCAGGGGGCTAGGAGTAGAGGTATCACGTGAAATAGTCTTAGGGTAAGTAAGGATAAGTAAGTTGTCACTACAGCATATGTGACTTTATACCATATATTTAAGTCAATACATGTTCTTGCTGTTACAAAATCTGAATGCTTGCTGAGATAGTACAATTTCAGCAAGAAACTAGCATTCCATTGTCCAGCCACTCCTTCCATGCATTAGAAGCTTGATGAACTTGTCTCCAGAGGATTTACTAGCATTACAGGGTTTGCTTTTTTTTCACTGACTTACTAGATAGGTTACTTGAGCTTTTCTTTTCCTCGCTCCATTTATCCTCCTTTACCTGGCATTACAAGCCAATCCAGGATTGCCACTAATAGATTGATATCGAATTCCATTACACTTCTTTCCACTTTGAGATCTTAGTCTTTGCCCAGTTAAAGGCTGGTTAATTTCCAGACACCTTTCTTCTCTTGCAACTAAATGTCAAGCTGATCGCAGATTTGGTCACTTGATCTGATGGGCTTGCTGTCTTCCCCTGTTAGCGTTTAAGGTGAGCCTTCCTTGAGAGGAAAGCCTTTGACAGAATTTGTTTTCTGAAGTGACTCCAGAGATTCCAGGCAATTACACGAGCTTCGGAATGTCTTTATTTGGAAGTTTAAAAGCCATGCTCTTCCAGCCCTGCTTGAATTACCCGTGTGGATTTATTTCCACACTATGGGAAATCTCTGTTACAGCGTATTCAGTGAATCACAGTTATTTCGGCAATGGCTTAGTTATGCCGAGATGTAAAGAAAAAGTTACCAGTTTCAGAGTGTCTGTTCTGAGCCCTTTCTTAGCAGCCTGATCTATAACTTATGTGACAATGAG
This sequence comes from Ardeotis arabs, assembly GCA_011801015.1. Classification (NCBI taxonomy): domain Eukaryota; kingdom Metazoa; phylum Chordata; class Aves; order Otidiformes; family Otididae; genus Ardeotis; species Ardeotis arabs. The sequence goes on from JAAGAY010001815.1 coordinate 29,520, forward strand.
ATGGAAAAATTGCACTGTATATTTGTAGGCAAAAGCATCTCTTCGGTACTTCTAGTGCCACCAGGAATTAAAGTTTGGTTACTTGAACTTACTGAGGATTATTTAAATTTAATTAATTAACTTTCTTACATAATCTCGGACAGAAAAAAAAAGGTAAATGTCAAAAAATACATACTTTTGTGGAAGTGAAATGTGAAATACTGTTTGGGAAAGAAAGTTTGTGTGCATCAAGGGAAAATCATCACATAGTTCTAGTTCCAGTACTAAATACTGATAAAGCATTCTGTGGTAGGTACTAAAATTTATAATGGATCATAATCCATATGGATTCATACGGATCATAATTCAAGGTTTAATAGACAATTACTGCTTTGCTTTTCAGCACAATTTTGTGTATTCTACAAGTTCATCCCTGTTAAGGGGTATTTTTGGGGAGTTTGTTTTGTTTGGGGTTTTGTTTTTTTTTACTGTTTTGATGGCTTAACATTTCTGAAGTATACTGTGGTCATGAAAATAGATGCATTGATTTTATTTGCGTCAAAAAGATATAATATCCTTATTTTGAGTTTTCTTATTAAATATTTTAAAATAAAACCAAATGATTATACATTGCATATATAAAAAATTTTTTATCTGGCACCATTTTTACTTTCCTTAGATTTTGTGTTTTGTTGGAGTCTTTGTTGGGTTTTTTTTTCGGTTTGTATTTTTTTCACCCTTAAAAAAAGTAAATAGTGTTATGGCTAAGAGCCCAGCTATAATAGACTCCTATTATCTTTTCCATAATTTGTGTTTTAGATGTTTTGTGTTTTTCCAGCATACAATAAGTGAAGTTACTCCCAACCTAGGGTTTCACAAGAGACCTCATTATCTTGCTTACTATGTGCAACTAGATTTTAAATTTTTGTTAATATTATAAATTCATGAAATAAAATAAGTAAAAAATATTTGTTGAATCTTTAGTTAAAACATGAAGCAATTTCAGAATGCAAATCCCGTGGAACATTTTGGATCATATTTTTCACTTCTTGAGTATTTTACTTTTAGAATTAGAAACTTGTATTTTCATTAAAGTTCTTGAATGAGGGGCTGAAATGTCACACTTTTTTTTTTTTTAAGCAGCTTTACTACACATTGTAAATATATTTGATTATATTTATTTAGACTATGCTAGTTTCTTTTTATTGTGTATTTATGCTTTTTGATGAGTGCTGAGGTAGATATGTGTGACTCTGTGGACTTTTGATAGAAGGAGAGTGCTTTATTAGAAAGCTAATTATGATGCCATAGTTGTCCTATCATGCAAAAACCAGGAGGTAGTGATTAGCTTTGTGTAAGGAACGTAATGGTAATTATGTGCCAAGGTACAAATTATCTATCTTGCGAGTCTGTTTTTTCAACATTTCTTAGGAAGCAAAATGTATTTTTGTAAGCAGCATGGAAAAGGTACTGGTAGAGTATCAGTAAAGAAGTTATCAGCATCTTAGTTTTCTTTGTTTCACTAGCACCTTACTCAAATTTCTATGCAAGAGACTTAATGCTTGACAGACAAAAAGTTTGATATGCTTTTTTTCATTTAAAAAAGCAAACAGACTTACTGATAGCTGCTTGCTATTTAATATAGCTAAAAATCAGCAGAGTTAATATTTGAAATAATTAAAATCTGTGCAAATGTTTAGATAAACCTAAATAGAGAAAGAAAAATAACAACTGGAAAATAATTATCTGCGTAGCTTTGTATTTAATATGTTTTCTACCATAAATCACCTTTAATGTCACATGAGAAGTTAGTCACTGCCTTGGCCACTGGATAAAACTTATTTAGGAGTCATGCCTGAAGTCATATGACAGCCCAAAATCTGGAAATGTGTAATTCTGTCATTGTGGCTTGTAAACAATGCATGACATACACCTTGTTAGTTACGTACACCCTTAATGACTGAAACTTGATGCATCTGCTTGGGTCTGGGAGATATGACCTTGGATTTACAGCAGACTTGTGCCAGTGTAGGAGCAGATGGAGTCCGGGCTGGGTGTCCTACAGGGTCTAACGCGGCACCAGACATTGACCTTCAGACAACTGACCACGGCCGTGTAGCAGTGCAGAGCACATACTGTGCAGGAAGATCACCGTACATGTCTCTGAAACAATTGAGAAAAGATAATACACACCAAGACAGAAAAACAAATCAGGAAAGCTGACCAGGACTTTGATTTGGTTGGTCCTGAAGCCTGTAAATGCTGGTATAAAAGCATGAATATGACTCCTTTTCATCTTAGTTATGTCAGTTCAAAAAGCTCCCCTCTCCTCAGAAGCGTTACCTATGTATCCTGCTTGCATTCAGCATATGATTTCCTTTTTATTGTTTCTCTTATTGGTCTCCCTTGTCCCAGTTGGACTTTTAGCTTTGTCAGGATAATGCACAGTATTTGTTTCAGTCAAGTTTTTGATTTTTCTTTCTAGCAGTAGAAAAGTCAGTTAGTAGTAACATTGTATGCTTGGAGCATATTATGTGCTGATGGCTAAAGCTGGAACTTCCCATTAGGTGTGAGAATATTAGTCACCTGACTCCCTTTCATTTTCCTTGTCATTATCTTGCATCTCAGATTTAATTGCTTATAATGAGACAGTAGAACGAACAAGACAAGGCTTTTGTGCAGGCTGTTGGGAAGTGACAGAAAACATTGAAGGGACATTGAATTACGGAGTTCCTTTTTAATGATTCTTCACAAATCCTCGCAGGCCTGCAGAGGGTGGGAGTCTGTAGTTGCCTCATATTTCTGTCGGGCAAGTTGAATTCATAGGTCATCAGTTCTTGCTGAGAAAGCTCCTCTGGAGCTCTGAGACAGAACTGTGTGGGCATGCTGAAGGGGCACCGCTGCTTGGTTCTGAGCACAACATCTAGTGCTGAGCCATGTGGTAGGCAAATTATGGGAAATGGGATGCATCTAACGTGGGCAAGTGAGGAAAAAGATTGGAATCCGTAGGTTTCCTGTTAGAGAATTGAAGTTGAAGGGAAAGAATGGGGGAAAAAAGTATTCTGGGATTCTTGAATTTTTTTTGTAGTAGTAGTACGTTGCAAGTAAGCACTGAAATGAACATGAAGAGCATCGTGACTCTGTATTTTGTAAGTGTGCGTATCTTCTGCTAAAATTTCATTTATTAATCCTTTAGAGGTAATCTGGACATTTTAGGTAAATGAGTTACTTTGATACCTCATTGAAACTCATGAGGATTTAACAACTCAAATCATGTGACTCTCTAGACACTTGTGCTTTTATTAGTGCTGTAGAAATAAAGGAAATTTTGAACAGTTGTAGATGGTTGAGACTTGGGAATATGTAAGTTACAATTTGGAAAAACAATTACTTTTGAGTTGTTTATGTTTTAGTGCAAAGTGGTAATAGCTTAAATAAATATGAGATGCAGATTAATACAGAGAATTATGTTTAATAAAAAACTGAATCTTCTTCAGCATAAGATTCAATTTAAATGCTTAATGCAGATATACAAGTTTTTAGCAATAAACACAGGAAATATAACTTCTTAAGTTTGTGTTAAATATTAAAATTGTTTCTAAATAATTGTAAATAATAATAATAGTGAATAATAACTAAAAAGGATCTGTAAAATTCCTGTAAGTGAAGTAGTTACTAAACATTTTATAATATTCTGTAAAAACTGAAAAACAAAAGGACTAGAAAAAGAAAACCCTTACCCTCAAAATGAGGCTTGAGTGAAAAACCTAACTAATGTATTATAATTGGAAACAATGGTCTATGCTGCATTTATTTATTTGAAAAGAATGGGCAAAAATCAAGAAGCGAAAAAGCTTTACTTCTAAGTGTCCTTAAAAGAAGATAAATTGAATAAGGAAAATTGAATTTATTTTCAGTGTCTAAAAAGTTTCTTGTGTACCATTTGTTTCTCATACACACAAGTAGCGCAGTGAATCATTCCCCGTTCGCATGTAGATACCTTTCCCGTGCACGTATTGTTTGGAAATATGTCTAACCCCATTAACTGGAATTGGTAGTGGGCCATCATCCATCTTCCGATAAAGTGCATAAAGCGAGAGCGTAGGCTGTGATAATATGGCTTATAACCATGTCAAGTCAAATAGCTGTTTATATCTGACTAATGACTGGGGTGGAGATAGAAGTTGTATTTCTTTTTCCGGAGGAACCTCTGATAAGATTAGAAATGTCCTTCACAGTCGCTGCTTTGTCCTTTAGCCACTCGCCCTCCCTAGCCAGTTCTGGTAATTAAGATGGGACCATTAAACATGTTCTTATCCGTAAGGCTAAGGGTAGGGAAACTGCCTGATAATAGAATCAATAAGGAGGATCTTGCAGTGTTTCTTCTCAGCAAATCTCTAGAGCAGTTGAAACACGGCTGAAGCTGAAATCCAGAGGCAGTACCTGTGTAATAGTCTCTGTTCCAAATAATTCCTGGTAATAATAAACAAAGAAGCAAAAGCTTAATAATAATTTTCAGTGGTTCTGGGACATATAAAGTTATGGAAGTTGATTTGAGACAAACATTATACTCTGATAAATCTTACTTCCCCTCTTCATTGTGTGCAGAAATGCCACTGGTGTCAGTGATCTGGTACATACTGTGGAAACAGAAAATTGGTGATGAGACTCTTGTGTTTATTGAAAAGATTCAGTTTCTCAAACTGTGAATTTTGTGAGCAGTTATCATCTTAATTCTTGTCTAATGAACTTATTTAACAATTAAGAATGACGATTTTCCTTAATTTTCACACTCACTCTTGAGACGGGAGGTATCGGTGTTACTGTTGTAAGTAGCATTACTCCTTGTGTTCATTCTTAGTCAAGATCCTGATGTTGCTGTGTACCACTGGAAGCTCTATGTGCTCCCAATTTGCTGACATTAACACTGTAATAATGACTTTTTGGTAGGACTTAAGGGAGGCTTAATTAATAGGGTTGCCCTTTTTGCATACTCTTGAAGTCATGTCTGGAGTATTATGTCCAGTTTGAGTCTTCCAAAGAAGTTTGAGTGGAAGCTGGATAATTAGTGAGCACTGCTGTCAGCCACTACCTAAAGGGATTAGAGGGAAGGCAGTAGGAGCCAGGGTCTTCTCAGAGGTGCACAGCAAAAGAACAAGAAGCAAAGGTTGCAAGTGGCATCGAGAGAAAACATCCATTGGAAACAGGGGAGGCAGGAGAGGTAATACCTTCACAGTGAGAGTGGTTTGCTGCTGGAGCAGATTTCTCAAAGAAATTGTGGGTTTTCTGTATTTGAAGATACTGAAAATATAACCAGACACCACCATGAGAATCCTTACCTCGTTTTGAAGGTAGCTCTGATTTGAGCAGGAGGGTAAGGCTAATTGACCTCCAGAGACCTATCCTTCTGGCCTCGATATTCTGCAGCTCTGTTTGTCCTGGTAAGGTTTACAAATAGAGATTTGTGTGTTTATTTTAGTAGGGAGGCTCAGCTGTTGAGCCCATATCCACTACCTGAAAGTTGTAGGAAAAGCAATAAAAAATTATAGTGAAGTAAGTACTGTGTGACTCAGTTTATTATGGAAGTGTTTACCCTAGTTTCTTCATTCACGTTCAGTATGAAGCTCTAAACTGACTGTTTCAGTGGCAACTGGATTATGTACTTTTCAATTTGCAGTGCATTTTTAATGATTACACAGAATAAAACAAAATATTTGAGTAGATGAGGCAATTTTGATAAGTAGAATTAATAACCTGAAATAGGTTTTTATAAGAAGTGTCATATTAAGAATGTAGCCCTGAAGTGATTACTCTTGGAAGGAAAAAAAAAAATAAGGGAGTTTTTCTTTAGGAGCAACCATGAACAAATGTGTTTCCTGTTCGTCTTCTAGACAAAAAATAATATGGACAGCAGCTGCTCAAGCTTCTTCATTCTATTTTCCATGTTGTTCTACCTTTTCAGACCCTTTGGGGAGAAACAGTCCCCAGGGAAAAAAAAGTATCTTTCAGCAAACCCATGCCCGTCTATTTACTATTTTGAGATTCTGAGAAAGATACATTTGCAATGATAATTTCCGTGATGTAGATATTTATACAGTGCCCTCAGTTATAGTTCGTTCTGTATACGCTTTCCAAAGCTGTTAAATGAAAATGTCTTTCAGCAGTTGGATGGAGGCATGAGGTATGTCTGTTTGGACTGATTAGTGAGTGATTGAACACAAAAACCTCTTATTACACTAATCTGGAATTTTGTTACCAAAATAATGCTAAGGATTTTTTATGCAGGCTAATTTTGAAGAGAGGCAGAAGGAAGACAATAGAGGCTTGGATTTATCAGTCTGTTAATACAGGTGATATTCTTCAGTGTGTGAAGCCCAGGGAGAGGAGTGTTGTTGGTAACAGGTTGGATTCTTCTACCAATAGAACCAGTTCTTCACAAGGTCTCTGCTCTCTCATCCTGTAAAACATTGCTGTTGGATGTAACCTTTATTTTGTGTGGTAACACATTCCTCTTCTGTTTTGCAGTGTCAAGGATTCCGTAGTTTTTCTCAAAGGGTCACTTCACTCTCTTTGTGAGGAGAAAGAATTCAGTAGCCAACAGTATTTCCATTCCCAAAGCTGGCAGTCACCTGCTACTGAAACCATCCAAACCTCCCTAAATTGAGAATGGAAAAACATTGTCTCTTTTTTTGTGTTTGCAACAAAGTGAGCATTATAGTAATACTAAAAGTAGTAGGGTACATGCCTGAGTTATATAATGAATGTAGGACAAAACTAGATTTGGTGAGGCAAAAAATGGGATTTAACCAGCTACTTGAAGTGAAAACAGATGATCCTGGGAAATCACTAGGAAACAGCATATAGTACTAATAGGGTCAGCATTATTATTTTCACTTTTCTGACTTGTCAGCATGTTGTTTGCAGCTTTTTTTCAGAATAATAGAATTTATTGAAGCAATTTATCCTTAATGTATGTACTATAAAAGGTTATGTTGTGCTTATATATCATATTAATAATATTTGATTTCTACTTTAATTAAAAATTGGGAACATTGATTTTTCTCTAGTTCACATTTTGCATTTAGGCTAGTGCTTTCAGTTCCTGTTTTAGGTTTTACACTTCAAAATAAGTCGATTTCTCATAAAATTATACTGTTTCATAAGGGGGTCTACAACAGCCGTATTCCTTTTTGAAACATTGCTTGCCCCTCTTTTGGAACCAATTAATGCCTTTAAGTTTAAGCTTGCTGCATAAAGAGCACTAACAGTGTTCTTTGCCTTATTCAGAACAGAAACCTACTAGTCCTGACCTCAGGTGATATTCATCCTGGGTTGTTACTCTTTTAGTTCTTTTCTTTCTTGCTTCCACTTCGTCCCAACAATTGTGACCAAATGGACTAAGTCTCAGTCTCTGGAGGTGACCATCAAAAGTTTCCATACATCTCCTGATTGCAAAGTGCAATGTATTACCTTTAGCTTCATTCTTTGAAGTTCTCTAATTTAACTTCCCATTCTTAATTTATCCACTAGCAAAATTTATTTGAATGTATTCAGTAGTTCCCGCTTAAATGTTTTTGAGGTGCCTTTAGGATCAGTCCATTGGTCTGTCAGTCCCACCACTTATCCTATTTCCATATTTTCATGACTCAGGCATACATAGCCTCTAGAATTATGTTGTGTAATTCTTAGCCTCTAAATCAAGTTTTAAAGATCTATGAAGTTATTCAAAATTCTAATGAAGACTTACATCTCCATATAGACTATTTCAAGACTTGGTAACCATAGTGAGAATCTGTAGGTACAGAGGTCCTTGATTTTATTTCATCTCATTTTCCTGTAGATTGAAATAGTCTTTAAATAAATAAATAAATAAGATTAGGCTGCCAATTCCATCTGCTTTACTTAGGTGTCCTTCTGAATTTTTGCATTTGCTTAAGATAAGAATGCGTAATTCTTTGGCTAGGAAGATGTTGAGATCCTTGGCTAGAGTTCTATGCAGGTGTTTTGCATCATTTTTTATATAAACATATATGGAAGTCTCTCAGACATTTATGTATTTGTTGGGAGGAAATATATTTTCAGCAGAAGACGACTGTTTAGGAAAACTTCGTAGTTTCATAAGGATTACTTGCGACATTTTACACAGCGAAAACAGAAAGTTACTGATACGTCGCTGCAAAGGTTCCTGAATACATAGGCAGATCTATGATTTGCATCAAGCAGGTGTCTTTGCATTAATTCAAATTCATTGTTACATTACAAAGATTGAAGACCTTTAGTTCAGTATGCTACAAGAGTGATAAATCTGAGTTAGATCTGCCTTTTTAGTCGCTCGGGATTAAACCTTTTGGTGAGGAGATCCATTAATGTGTTTTAAATCTATTGATTCATAGTGGAAAAGCACAATTTAAACTCGAAAGTCACCGAGTGAACTTTCCATTAAGTTAGGGAGACTCTGGTCACAGCTCATTTGATCTTTATGTAGCAGAAAATGTGATGTAGACCACACTGGCATTCTATTAGAGGAAATCACGCGTTTAACCGTGTAGCAAAATACTGTAGCCAGTTACATGAGCATACAGCTCTTTCACACGTGGCTGATCGTCTGAGCATAGAGTGTTAACATTGTACGTACTGTCAGGTTTTAAGGCCTATTTACTTTTAAGCCAGTGAGACGGGATGAAGTTTAGAGAAAAATAAAGAATTAATTTACAATTTATATCAACGTTTTTGAACTGGAAAACAGCCTCCATAGAAATGTATGGACGTTCTTCAGCTGACATTAGCAAAGACTAATTATAATATATACTGTTTTATTTAACAGTATAATCTGAAATTGCATTTAGAAAATAAAATAAAGTTCAGCATCAAAATTAATTTCTTAAAAATCCTACATTTTAAAAATAACTTTGAATCTATTAGAGGATATAAAAAATATTTTCTGATTTATAACTCAGCTTTCTTCTAAATTAAGTGGTACATGAGACTGTCTAAAAATCTTTACATTTCAAACATCTTTTCTTAAAAATGAATAGGGTGAACTTGCTCTTAGCGTTAGATGTTTACAGTGTGATCTCACAGTTCAGCAGGCTGGCAGTTGACTTGCTTAATATTACTGTGCCTGTTGAATTAATTTGATATGTTTATATAAATAAATGTATTCATGTGCACATGAATATTTAAAAATGCCTTTATTCATTTTAGTCACAGGAGATACTTTCTTACTGTCAGGCAGTTAAGTAACACATTGAAAGAGGATACAAATCCTGACGTCCAAATCGGTCGTCCGACCCGGGTCTAGGGGCGAAAAACTAATCGAACCATGTAGTAGCTGGTTCCCTCCAAAGTTTCCCTCAGGATAGCTGGCACTCGTCTTGTGGGCAGTTTTTCCCGGTAAAGCGAAGGATTAGAGGTCTTGGGGCTGAAACGATCTCAACCTATTCTCAAACTCTCAGCTTTTACATTAAAATGTTGTGGGTGTCATTTGAGGGTAGCTATGATTATATTTATTTTTTGCAGTCCTGTTCAGATGTCCCCATGCCTGCTGTCTAGGCTCTGGGCATTTTGATTGGCAGATTTTTTTTTTTTTTCCCCCCAGATCTTTTGGCCTTTATGGTAAAAGGCTATTGGGAGAAAAGAAAATCTTTACAATGTAATTCATAATGACACAAACTCTTGTCACGAATAGTTTTGACTTACTCTGCTGCCAGAAATAAATTATGAGCTGGGAAGTTATAACCTCTGTCATTACAGGCTCATTGTGTGTATTGGCACTGCACAGTTGGACTGGGCATGTGAAGATTCATGTGTTGTGTGCCAGCGTGTCCTCTCCTATGCAAAACATTCTGTGAGTGCTGAGGTGATTTGTACAAGAGTTTTGCAGAGAATGCCAAAGCTAAATCCAAGTAAATTAAACATCCCCATCTGGCTTTACTTTCTCGCAAATGCACCCAGCTATATATTCCAATGGAAATGACTCTGTTTATTATAGCTCCTGTTTACAGTGCTGTTTTTCTGAAGCTCTGCTATGTGGTCCGTTAGTCTCGATTTTTCCAGAAAGATTTCTGGATCTTGAAGATGTCTGCACTGAGGAAATGACAGAACTCTACATTCTAGGTAGCCGGCATATTCTTAAAATGTGACATTAGTCTGACAATACTGCATCTGATTTCAGTGGCAGGAAAAGATACTTTTGAAAAGTATAATGCACACGTTATTATAGTTCTATTGGAAAATCATTATTGACAATGTGTCAGATTTTCTAACTGAATCTGAAAAGAGTTCTAGGGATTAGTCTGTCATTCAAGAGAATTATTTTCACAGAATTAACAAAGCAGCTTTAAGTTCTATTTCTGAAGGATTGGCCTCAAGTTATTTTAAACATTTGTATGGCTTATTTTAGTGGGATTTTTCAGATAAGTAGTTAAGTATGTACTCTTAAATATTACTGAAATAAAGAGAAATTGAAAATACAACTTGTAGCCCAGTTCTCCACTACGGAATGAAGTCAGGGAGCAAAACTAAGGTCATTGAATTCTGACAATAAAGTTGGATTGGGAGACAAGGTAGTATTCCTTCCAGCAGCTCAAGACAGGTCTACCTACCTACCCTAAAGACTGGAATTATACAGGCCAACATCAGCTACATGGGAACTGAAAGAAATTACGCCTTTGAGTTGCATATGAAACTCAGTGAGTGAAGAACTGAACTGAAAAACTATCAAAACCATGATAGTGTGAATGTATGTATAGATTTACACACGCATACGTGCATACACCCGTTTACAATCTCCCTTCCAACTGTGCTGTAATTTCTTGTACTGTAATGAAGTTTTTCTTTGTTTTATGCATCCAGTGCTTGTAAGAAGCTTACTATTGGATGCTGAGAGCACTGTGAGAAGGTAGCTTGCATTGGTGTTCCCTGTTATTTTTTTAAGGAAAGGTTTGCACTCGATCTGTTAGTGCTTGAGATCTACAGGTCTTTGAACCTGTGCTGTGTTACTTCAGACACCATGAGGTATAAAGCAAGCATGGATATACTCAGAAGATATCATGTTGAAAAGTGTTTATGGAATCCATTCAGGCCAGTATTTTTGTGCTTTTTTAAGACAGATTATTTAATGAAAATTCATATTATACTGATTAAAGAAAGTGTACTATGCCCAGCTGATGATCAGTATATTTTCTTTACCATGCATAGATAAGCATGTGATTGCACGTGTGTATGTTTTTGTGTACAAAATGTATATTTTCGTATACCTGCAGTACATGTGTATTCATAAACATCACACTCCACAAGTCAGCAGTGGTTATATTTTCATAATTTCTGGGAAGATCTTTTTAATTTGCTAGCTAGAGGATGTGTTTCCATCATTGAGCCGTGAATGAACTTGGAGATGACCTACAGTAAAAGAAAAGATGGGTGAAAGTAACAAGAATGAGATTTTGATTGCTTATCAGTGAATGCACGTACTTCCCTTTTCTGCTGCCACCTGAACAGTGTTATGTCTCCTGAGAAAATAATTACAGATAGTTCTAATCCTGTATTCCAAAATGTCAAGGCAAGGATTAGTCCATCTAGCAGTTTCTCATGAAGTTTGCTCTAAATACTTCTTATCGAGTCTCCTGGAGTTTCCATTTTTGTATGCTTGTTGGTACTAAGTGAGGGTTTGATACTGGTAGCTGTTACTGGGTCATTTCAAGGGATAACAATAAATATTTTAACTACATAGTATTTCATAAAAAAATAGAGCATTGTGTTTTCACATTGTGTTCAGCTTTTACAGTTCAGCTTTAGAAGTATAATAAAAAGTAGCCAATAGTCGACATAACCTAGCAAATTATGAATTCCTATCCATTTTATTTCAGGAGACGGTATAAATCTGTTGAGATTATATTCAGTTTTCTTACAGAAAGGTGAAGAGATTTGGTATTCTCCACAGACTTGTTTTATGAGTACTTAACTAGGTGTCAAGGGTTCTAGATTTCAATCTAATCTCTTGAACAGCATCCTCAGTTTCCTCAGGCAGATCATTTGATGACTGTGTCACAGTTCTCCACCTGCAGAAGAGGAGTCAGTGATGCCTTGCCTCTACAGTCAGGGCAGGACTACCTTAAATTACTAATGCGTTGTGCTGCCGCAGGGACTTTGATCTTGGTTACGGTATCTTGGGCTTGATAAAACACAAATCCTAATAATCTTGATGAAGGTTATGTCAGACATGCCACTAATAAGTAAGTGGACTTTTACTTATCTGTTCATGCCAACAACTGTTGTCACAGGTAGTATAAAGTAAATCGACAATTAATAAATATGGATTGATACTTGGAAAGAACAATGCAGAGAAATGGTTTGTTACAGGAAGAAAAAAGTAGCAAGTCTTGTGTTTAAAGCCACATAGAACAGAAATGAAAATTAGTACAGACAGTTGTGCTCTGTGGAACTGTGTATGCAGATTGTTAGGTTATTTTCATGCCAAGCTAAGGGCAAAATAGAAATTCTTGTTTCCGCCCTACTGTACCCTGTCCATCCCAAAGTGGATGGAAAAGATGAACTTCTGATTCACCACAGTCTCTCAGTTTTATGGCTTTACAAATTTTATGCTAATTTGAGCTGCAAAGTGACTGACTTGTTTTTCTTGCTGCTTTTTTTTATTTCCTACAAAATTGGAAACAGGTTTGTTTGGACAGACAGATGTGGTTCTCTTTTCTTGCTTCTGCTTTGGGTAGATGAGTAGTGAGCTTAGGCGACTAAGCAATTATGAGTTTCTCTCTCTTTCTTTCCTTCCCTTTTTTTTTTCTCCTTACTTTGGAAAAAGAAAGTTGAAAAATACGACCTTTTCTTTGAGCTTTAAGGGTAACTTAAATGCTAGCACTTAGGATCAAGAAAACTTGGAGAGAAACTGTAAGAACAGTTTACTATCCAGACTCCTGCCTTATGATGAATAAGTGTTAAGATACTGAATATGTTCAAGAATGCAGCTCAGTATAGAAAAAGAAATCTTTTTTGGTTTGGGGAGAGGAGTGCTTTTTGTTGGGCGGTTTGTTTTTTTTTGTGACTACTTTTTTTTTTTTCCAAATGCTAAAATGTTACCTGTTTATCCATGAAGTGTAGCAAAATTTGATAGCTCTTTGGAATCATTCAGTTGTGATGACACAGAAACATGTTTTATTGCTGATGGAAATAGTGTCTGGATTCTTACTTTTCATGCCTTTAAAATCTTCTGAGACACTGCTTTATGCATCTTTATTCGTATAGGAAATGCTAATGCTAAAGTTTACTAATAAAATAAATCTTCAGTACAGTTGTTTATCTGATCTGTGCATTCATTAATGAAGAGTCTCTGCTGTTGTTGGCTCCAGCACAACTTAATTACTATTTGAAATATGGATATGGTAAATGATCCCATTTAGTTAAACAGGAGAACAGCTGTTACCTTTTATATTCGAAGTCATTGGCTTTTCTCCTTATTTGTATGTGCCATCCCCTTTTTCATCTTACGACAATAATTCCATAAATTCTGCACTCAGATTCATCTGTAAACCCTGATCCCTGTCTTGGCTTCCCACTGTGTCCTCTTGTTCTCATCTGTACTCACCATTTTATCATCTCACCTTAGAGCCATCCATTATTGTGTCTCCCTCCTTTTCTCTCTCATAGATTTTTCAGATTCCTGCTATCCTTTTTCTTTCCGCTTCCTTTCTTCAGTCATTCTGTGGTCCTGAAAGCCAAGTAAGTTGTTTGCTCCTGCACTGGAGAAACTACTACTTGTGCCGTCTTTCCTTGTGATGTATTTTTTAGCGATGTATGCCTGCGTGGTTTCTCAAAACAACTCTATGGAATTCTTTAAAAGTTTTTTCCTAAATATTTCCATTTTCCCTATTAGTCCTGCTGCTGTTTCCCCTGATCAATTACTGATCGAAGTTGATTTTTGCTTCCTTTTTTTTTTTCCTTCTTTTTCTTTTTTCTTTTTTCCTGTCTCACTGGCAGCTAGTTTTTAAATAATATTTCAGAATGCTCCAGGATTTCCTGTTGGCTACAAGCAACGGCATTTCCATGCAATCAAGTGTTGTAGAGAGGGAAGGGAGATGTTTTGGTTGTGCACCCACAAACTCTATCAGTTAAAATATCCTCGATATCTTTCCCATGAATATCCTATACCTTAAGCTGTGGTGTTCTCTCACTTCATTTCTTTTATACTCCAAATTTTTTTTTTGAGATTTTTATCTTTGCGTGGTTTGTTAAGTACTACTCTAGCTGACTCTGCCCTGAGCAGGGGAGATGGACTCTGATCTCCAGAGGACCCTTCCAACCTCAGCCATTCTGTGATTCTGTGAAGTACAAAAGAAACAGTAGTGGAGAGCTCCACTGTGGAATAAACTGAATTCCACAGAAATAACTGAGGAAAACGCTGTGTGTTCACTGAAAGAAATATCATGTGGAACTAACAAATGTCATTGCAGAAGCAATGTGACCTACTTCCCTCAGCACAAAAGATGTAAATCCCAATTGTAATATGTCAGAGAAGCTGAAAGACCCAGTAGGATACATCATATTTGGCTTTATTGGAGAAGAAAGACAAATAACAAGTAACATTCTAACTCATTTGTTTGTTCTGTTAGTTAGATGGTGTACTGTTTTGAATATACTTTGGCAATAGAGTTTAAATTCTTTTAAGGGAAAGACCAAAATGAAAGAAAATGTTCACAAATCTAAGCATAATGTAAATCCTTGACATGTCTTATGTATGAAGGCATCTATTATTTTATTGTTTCCAAAGAGGTTTTATGATTTCAGAACTGAATAGCCAGGGAGGACTTACGAGTATTTATGCTATGGAGGGCTACAGAGCACTCTAAAAATAGATTACAGTTGTGTATGCTTTTTAAATATAGAATGAAGAAAATGTTACATTCTCCATTTTAGAGACAGAAAACAGGAGTATTTCATGGAAAAGGAAAAGTTATTTATGAAATTATTGAAACAAAAGAGATCATGAGGTAGGGAAAATACCGAAAGAATAAATCTAGGACTTTAATTTTAAGGAGTATGATTTTCTTTCCCAGACTACTGGTATAGACTCAGACATAGATGTTTTTAAAGCAAGCAAGTCTTGAAGCTATTTTCTTTTTGAAATGAGGTGTTGGATTACAAAAAAAGACTTTATTTTCTTTGTAGAAGTAGATGGAAGTCACTTCCTTTCATTTATGTTGGATTCTGATTATCCTAGGCCACAGAGTAGGGATAGGGAGGAGTGGGAAGAAGAAAATAATAAAGACAGAATTTTTCATTATCCAAAAAAGTATTTTTTTTCTATTTCTAAGAACTAAGAAAACTCCTGTACTTAGAGGAGTGAATAATGATTTATCAGTCTTAATACATATGGAAGTGAAAAAGCTGATGGAAAGATTGTCCCTTGGGTTCAGTCTCCTTGAAAGCTTTATAAGGGAATGATATTGGTAACTGGTTTTTTTTTCTGTAGCTATTTGGGATCAGCTATTTAAGGGAATGATAAAAAAATTTTAAAAGTCAAATTATATAATATGTTAATAACACCTATTGCTCATCGTTACACCTTTTAATAAGTGTCCCTTTTCTAATTGCTGTCTTGGTAACTTTTAAAATGTCTTCCTGCTGTCCCTTCCACTTCTTTTTTTTTATTTTTTATTTTGTCATTTATAAAAGAGTACATTGAAGATTTTGCATGACTGGGCTATGAATGTTTAGCAACTCTAGTCTGTGTATTCTCACAGCAGTAACCTTTTCCTAGTGTCTTCTGGAATTTTTTTTTTTTTTTTTTTTTTTGAGGCTGTCTTTCTTTTCCCTACCTTCTTTAATGTCTGATCTATTTTGCACATCATGAACCTGACCTGAGAGGCTCCCATATCCACATCGATGTTATCACGCAGTGCTGTGGCATGTTCCTGCGTTACCCCTGAACGGGCACTTGTACCCAGACCAGGGGACAGAGCTCTGCCCATCCCTCAGCTGAGGTCCTGGGAGAAAGGCGGCTGCATTTCCCTGGCACTGAGTGGTTTGGATGTGCTAGTGGCAGTTCTAACTCTGAATTGATTTGTGTAGTTGTTTCCACTGCAGTGCAGGTGTGGTTTTGGAACACAATTTCTCACAGTCTATATTATAATTCAGTTACTGTCTTTATTAATTTGAAAACTTAAAAAGCAAACAAAGAAAAAAAAAAAAAGATTCCTTTTGAGGTCTCAGCAGAGAAGCTAAATATCCCTGAGGATGAATTGCTGTTCTGTCCTAGAGTTCCTCTTTCTGAGCGGGGTGGAGATCATTCAGTATCTTAGTGGAGATGGGTTCTGGGGATGAAAGGAAGTCTGGGGTCCAGAATTGCAGAGACTTTGTTGAAGATTAATTCACTGTCCATCTGATGTCCCACAGCTGACTAATGAAAAAAAAAAAGCGGGGTGGGGGGAGAAGAATATTCTAAAGTTCCAGGCTGGATGAAGCTCTGAGCAACCTGATCTAGTCAGGGATGTCCCTGCTCCGTGCAGGGGGGTTGGACTAGATGACCTTTGAAGGTCCCTTCCAACCCTAACCATTCTATGATTCTATAAAGCCTAGGGGATTTCTTCTGCCTGGAATTGTTATGGAGAGCCACTTCACTGCATCCATACTGAAAAATCCTGGCCATGTTACATGGCATCTTACATTACCGAACATTCAGTTAACCAAACCACTTCTCATAGAATGCGATTATAATAGAATGTGATTGTAGGAAAAGTTTTGGAATGTCTAAGTGACTGCAATAAACACATCACTTGAGTTGTGATGAAACAGACTCCTTTGTATTGAGCACAGTGAACTCGGATTTCAAGAGATTAATTTTTTTTCTTTAATCAAGTGCTGTAAAATTTCTGTAAGAGAAAAAGACCTCAAAGAGAAGAGATTAAAAAAGAAAAGTAAATAAAATGGAAAAAATACAAGTAAGTTTTGACCATTTCAATTGCTAACCTTCAAAGCCAATGCTGGAGAAGGACAATATTATTAGCAGTAAAAAGAATTTACTTTGCCCTTTTAAAATTACCATAAACCAATTGACTGAGATGGAATGATGTTAATATTTAAGAAGTAGGACAGTAGATTGTATTATCTCAGAAACTCTGTCACCTGGTACACTCTGTAGTCCTGTTATCTAATTATTAGCCTTAAATTGCATTAGTGTGCCAGCAATTTGTCTACTGTGGGAAAATTAATTGACATTTGGGTTACTGCTTCATATCTGGGAGACACGCTAGCTGGTTCCAGAGTCCTCTTCTATCAGAGCAGATCAGCTTAATTTTACTGAACAGAAAAGAGAGAGAGTCTGTGGTTTAGAGTATATCACTTTTATAGTGCTCTTGTAATTTGTATTAAAACTCAGGTGATATATCAGAGCTAAGTGTTGATGGCAAAGAATAAAAAGTTATGACACATTAATAACTGACACTTCTCACTTTAGATTGACTTCAGTGCGGTCTGCTCTTTCACTGAGCATGCAGGCGTTCTTATAGCGATACAGAGAGCCAAAGTGAATACTGCAGTGATGTGGACAGAGGGGAGTGTTTGTTTCTTGGCATCTGCTGTACTTGGTGTTTGAATCTACAGGTGCTGGGTCAGTAGGTGGATACAGTTGCAGAGCTGTGGTCGCACACTTGTGCGTGACCTCTTCCGTGCTCGCAAACTGAGCTGTCCCGAGGATGCTGCAGTGCTCTGCTCTGTCTAGCAGAGAAACTGGGTGGAGAGTTGCTTAGTACACACGCGGTACTGTGATGTCTGCCTCTTCTCGATGGGTTGAAACACCAGATTGTACAGACTTTGTAAGGGCTGATGTTGTTCTCTTTTGGATTTCCAGCTGGTTAGTTGTGTTAACTTCTGTTTGGCTTCCCATATCTGTTTTGAAGGCAAGTGGCCCACTTTGTTTCTTTAGCTGTAACTGTTTGGTTTTTTTCTTTAATAATATTTGTATATTATCATTAAAATAAAAGTGAATTTTAAATGATGGTTTTTTTCTGACTAAAATACATAGTCTTTCTCCTGATGTTCTATAATAATTGAAATTTCCTTTTTTGTTAGCATTTGGAGGAGGAGTGCTTCCAAACTCTTTTTAAACAGTTTCTTTGGTTAAAATTTAAAGGATAGTTATCATTCCATGCAGCCTGAATACGGGAAGAGTAGCCTGTAGTACACCAATTACATTGCACTGAATATGTTTCTGTGTCTCTGCAAAGGGTTTGGTTCATGATTGTGTACAGTTAAATGCTTGAAACTTTCCAGACTAATGTAATTTGGGATCTAAAGTTGATTAGAGTTGCATGATTACAAAATGCACATAATAATTTATGTGACAACTGGAATTAAATTTAAAAGATATTTTAAATTACCACAAGGAATGCAGTTGTCTAGTGGTGGTGATAATTTTGCTAATATAATTTGTTTAGGGACTTTCCAGTTTACATTTAAAGAAAGAAAATCTTAAATCTCTTCAAAACTATTTTTTTCACAGGACTGTTCTGTAAACTGAAGTTTAATGCTCTAACTTTCAAGATTGGTAATGTTAGCATAATCCAAATGAAACATTTAGGAATGTTCACTAAAACTGAAAACCTCATCTGAAATTCCTTTGACTATAACTATTGAAAAGGATTTAGAGCACTGATCACAAGTCTTTAGGGGTCTCTGCCAACACATCTTTAAAATACTTCTACCAATGAGAGGAATCGGAATTGTCTCTCCTCTTGATGGCTTACATAACATTTGGAAAAAGGTTGCTATATTACTGTGCATTTTTAAGGCCTTTTGCAAACCACGTAAATTGGTGGACGACTTTGTATAAACCACACTTTATCCCTTCCATCTCTCAAAAGCCAATTTTTTAAGGGAGTCTATAGAAAACTGGAAGTGAACTTGATAAAATTATCAAAGTATCACAAGATTTCTGCAATAATTTGTGATAGTGTAATTCTCCATTTAAAAATATGTTTGGAAAACAAGCTTTTTGCCCAAAAAAAATATCTGAAAAGGAAGTAAGTTTTCAAAACATACTTGAGTTGAATCTGCAGCTGAAGTGATAATGCAATGAAAGTTTATATAGTAAGAACAGCAACATCTATCATAGAGAAATTGTGAAAATTCAGCATTTCAGAAGAACAATTAATGCCTGTGTACTGTCCTTTGTGTGAGGAACGTGCTACTGTATCCAAACAGCTCAAGCTGTAACCTGAGAGCATCTGCAAGCACCAATCAACCTCTTCCATTTCTGGACTGGTTTTTCTTCATCTGAGATTGCTGTGAGGTTATTGCTGTTCAGAAAAGTAATATTGTATCAATAATCATTAGTAATTATGTGCTTTTAAAATTCTAAGATGTCATAATTTGAGGGAGCGGGAGAGAAGAGTGAGAGTGTGTTTTAATTGCCTGGGAAAATTCAGAAAGAACATCTCTGTATTTTGTACCTGTTCGGGTTGTGCCCAGAGGGGGACAGGTGACTGGCAGTGACCAGTGGGTCCCATTAGCATAACGATGGGAGTCTCCCCAGTCAAGTGCTAAGTGTTATTTTGCTTTAAAATTCTAGTAGTACCCGTAATGAGGCAATTTTACTGTTAAATGGGGAAAAGAAAAATAACCTTTTCCCCCTGAAGAATCATGTGTTTAAAAGGTGAGAGCTGTGCCTGGAGGCAGCGAGATGCCCGGTGGTTGTGTGTCTGCACGTGGCTAATGATGGTAATCCAGCGTTCTTGACACGCCCGCTAAAAAGTGTTGGTTTTCAGTAGGACAAAGGAAGACTGCAGAAGAAACAGTAATTTCTTAGATTTAGGATTCTTTCTTACAGTGGTGTTAAGAAAGTTGGGTAAGGCTGGGCTTTTAAAGAGCTCAGGACCAGAATTTCATATTCTCAGCCTACACAGCAGCTGCTGGGATTTCAAAATAGCTCAAGCCCGAACAGTTCCTGTTCTGCAGGGCACAGAGCTCTTGGGAAAGTCTGGCTCTCATTTGGGTGCCAAAATGAGATCTGAACTCTCATGAAAATCTGACTCTCATGAAAATCTGTGAGTACACTGATTTCTTGGGGAAAAAGAAAAAAATGAAAATCCTTAAAGTGGAGATGAAGAATAGGTTATAGCAGTATATTTATTTCTAAGCAATTAATTTCCTTGCATGATTAAGATAGCACTTTGATAACTAGAAGTCTTATGCTCTGAATAGCTGTTAGAGGAATACATATACTAAAAATAAAAGATGTCCTGTGTAATTATTTCTGATGGATTAATCTCTCTCATTCATGTGACTTCTTTTTCCGTACTCTGGTGCTCTCTTTTTGAGGCACACAGGACAATGATCGTATGGACTTTTCCTCTAAAGTTTAATCCAGACAGGAACAACTGTATATAGAATGTACATGTACGTTAGTGCGGGTGTAATGCCAACAGTAGACGCAAAAAATGTTACTTTAGATGTATACTCCTTGAAAGTCAGTTGTCTCCCTGGCCTCTTAAATAGAAAAAAAATTGAACTTCAGTAGATGAGAAAAGGGAAATTTATTTTTATACTGCCTACAGTGAAACTGGAGGGAAGGGAACTGCTAGAAAAACTTGTATCTGCACAGTATTTACATAATTAAAATATAAAACATTACACCAGTGTTTTGTCTGGAGTGGAGTTGGTTTCCAGTGATGTGTGGGAATTCATGACTTTGTTTAACAACATGGGTAGCACCAGAAAGGGAAAGTGAATGTTGGCTTTAGAGAGATCTCTGAAATGCAGTTCTTACATATGCAAGAACATTGTCTTACAATTTAAATTTTGCTTGTTTCCACGTGTAGTCCCTACACCATTTTCATAAACGTCTCTGGCATTATTCTCTCGGAGATAATGGTTTCCAGTGATTTATGTGGTAGAAATTAGAAATTAAGACTTGCTCTGAATGTTACTTCAAACAATTCCCAGTCTGTCTCTCTTCAATTCTGTGCTTTGTCTAGCAACGACAATTTGTCATCAATAAATATTTTATCATTGAATAACACTAACATATCTTGCAGTATATCTGCAATAGATGCATATATGCAGATATCCTTGCACATTTATATATGCATGATGGAAATGGCTCTGTGTGTATAATGTAGATGTCACTGTATGCCTTTCCCATCTCATCTATTTTGGTGCAGTAGTTCAAAGTTTTCCTCAAAAGCTTGAAGTTCTTGAAGTCTCATTCATATTTGTGGATGTTTTCAGAAGAACCTACACGTAACTTACTGAATCTATGAAAATCTTCCTGAAATGAGAAGCAAGCTGTGCGTTCAGACAACAATGAATATACCAGGAGTGCTAACATACTCTCCAAACAATATTCATAAAGATTGAGGAAAAGTTTGCTACCCCCAGGAAAATAGACCTTTTTTCCCTTTTGTTGCATCTCAGTTTAAACAAACACACCAAGAAAGCAAATTCTGCAGCAGGTGCATAAGCTAACAAATTAATTTTAATACCAGCTTTTTAGTTGAATTGTGTTTTGCCATTTTTAGCATTAACTCCACTAACATAAGTTAATTTATATTATGTCATCATATGTATATTGTGTTCTATATATTGGGCTCTTTATAAAGAAAAGAAAACATAAGTCAATGTCTTTTTTCATCCTGTTTCAAAACTATCTTTGAGCTTGTTAGAAATGTGTTTATCTTTTTCCCCTATTAAATTTGTAGGCATTTAAGGCAGCTAAGCTGTGGTTTTCCTGCATTTATTTGGAAGGAGTAAGCCCTGTATTAGCTTTGCTTTGTAAATGAAAAGGTTACGTTATCATTGCCTGGTTGCAGAAATGTATTTGCTTTCAAGGCTTATATACTTCTGCTACAGTAAACTATAGCTCTGTTTATTAGTGGGTCTCTGACAAGGTGTCACCATAAGTCACTGGTTAAAGTGGCAGTTCTGTGGTAGCCCCTGTGATCTGTGCTCTGAGCTGGTCTGTTCTACATCTGTGAAACCTCTTTCAGACAGTAATAGATGAAGGCAGTGAACAAAGATGACAACTTTAAAAATTGTCTGTGCATGAATGACTTGGCTTTGCTGAACTGAGCCCTAGGCTGACCTCAAGATTTTGTTGAGTTGAAGTTGAAGACCAAATTTCCCATGACCCTGTCTATAGATGAATTTAGAAAATATGTAACGTCCTTTCCTCTTATTCCCCAATTATTTTTTAAAAACAGTAGTGGCATCTTTTTGTCTTTTACACAGACTTTCCCATGCAAAATAAATGTTTTCTTAGAATAAGTGCCGGAAGGCAAAAATTGTTATCTCTGAGCTGAACTGTTTAAAGAAAGTCACCTTGAAAATGTATTTATAAAAGTTTTGTGTCTGTGGCCATGCGTGAGTGGACATACGAATGGAGCAAGGAGTTGCTAACACAGTATTGCTGTTGTTTAGCAGCACCCTGTAAAACTATCGGCAGCTTATTCAACTGAATGAGCACACAGAATTGTCAAAATAAATGAAATATTGTATGCCAGAATTAGAATATACAAACAATTGTTCTGATTTTAGGATAAGTATTGTAGCTTAACTTGAAGGCTACAATCAGAAACACTTACTTTTTATATAATATGTGTGTAAATATTTTGAAGTGTGCTAAATAGTGAGCACCACAGTGGTATTTTGGGGTGCTGAGACACGCTAGTAAGCCTTTGGAAGTTATAATGGTTGAAGTGGGATGATGTTCCTTCAGTCTTCTGAGGCATCAGGATGCACCTTACTGGTGCTCTTTACAGTCTATCCAAAAACTCGTTCTGTATGTCTCTGAATAAAATTTGAAAGAGAATAAGATTAAAATTAAGAATAAGTTAAAAAAATATTTTCTACTGTGTTTTTATTTTTCTAGTATGTGTTAAAAGATTATTTGCAGATGTGTGTACTCTTTATCCTGTTTTCTTACTCATGCAATTTTCGAAAGGATTTATCTTTTAGCCATGTTGGCTTTACATAATAGATCCATCCAAGAATTGAATTGACTGTAGGTCAAACATAAGTTAAAATGTAAAGTTTGATGAAATTTTTCTAGGAATCTTCTTGCCTTGCACTTAGTGTGCAGAAAGATCACAGCTGAAAGATGGCTATGAAGTAGACTTGGAATTTCACGAATAGATGCTTTCCACAGAGGAAAGCGGTGAACTTAGTGCTGTACAATATGTCCATTTTGTGTCTTGACAGAAAAGAGAAGAGAAAGTTGAGGCCTAGAGTTTTGGAAGGCAGGCTGAAAAAAATAGCTGTCTCCATTGTATTGATGTGTAGATTGCCAGTCCTGATACACTGGGGGAAAAAATATTTGTGTCCCACTCTCAGAAACTTGTCTTTTTTGCTATAATAAACTAATTCTGGTTGTGGGAGTTAAGGGAGCTGCTCTTAGAGCTGTGGTCTTGTTTATAGCATAACAAACCTTTTGACAGGCACCACAAAAAGAAAAAAAAAAAGACAAAAAAAAAAGACCTACATTGATTTAGAAACGCTAGGACTGTATGGAGATGTCAGTGGGAAACACACCCTTTTCGATTAGCCTCTGTGCACTTGGGGATGGAAATCGTAAAGACTTCAGTCCTGTGTTGTGGAGTTTTTTTTTTTTCCCTGGGCCTGATATGTGAGGATTTTCTTTTTTTAACGTACCCTCTACTGACAATCCCCCTGCCTCGTGGCCTCAGACCTTTGCTGTCTTTGAGGGTCTCTGTTCCTTTGCCAGCAGTGCTTGTGCTGACCAATTGAGCGAGTGAGTTACGGACAGGTCGGGTTACAGAGTATGCCACGTTTTGTTGATTTCTCGTAGTATGTTTGATTTAGGACATAGAGTCGTCTTTTTGATTTGTCGTTTTAATGTAAACCAGCAGAGAGCCCCGTGGAGTGCTGAAGCGGAACATAATCCTCATTTTTCCTAGCACGTCTCGTGGGGAGTTAATCTGTGTTTGCACTTGATATAGCTTCTATAACTCAGAAATCTTGGGCACTTTTCAGACTTTAAGGAGCTGAGCCTCCTAACTTTCCTGTTACGTCAAGGAGTATGTGTTGTTCTTGGTTTATGCGTGGAAAGAAATCATATCGATATTAAACGGTGTGTCCAAGGTTGCTTGACAATGTAATGATTGACCTGAGACTGAACAACTGGACATAATTTGTGGTTTTTTGCTTGAGGTGGTAGGCTCTTATGAATTCTCTTTCAAAGCAGCTTTCAGACAGAGACTCTAAGAATATTTTGACTTCCTACCCTGGAGTGCTCACAGCCTGAGAATGGAAAATGGAAAGTGCACAGAGGCACAGGGAAACCATTACCTGCCTGACGTCACACACCACCGCTGACAAAAGGATGAAGTGTTAACCATTTTTCAAAATAATTTCCTTAATACAGTTTTTGCTGGATATTTCCACGCTCCTTGTTTGGCTGATAGTTCAAAGATTATTATTATTTTTTTTTCTTTATTTCAAAAGCTCTGTGAAGTGACGTGTTTAATGGCAATGGCTTAGTCAGAAGTTCATTTTAATTATGGCTTCATAGGATGAAGAGTGTATTTAAAGATTTATAAATATTAAAATTGAGCTGTTCGTTTACCCTGTGTGCGGGGCCCAAGAGATGCATACACATGCCTTTTGTGAATAATGGTAAAATGCTGAGAATGTGCTTTTATATTCCTGTAGGTTCCCTAAGATCTATAAACAAAATCTATATGATAGAAACAATGTTGGGTTTGTAGTAAGCTTGAGTGTTCTGATGTTTCTTTTTCTTTTAGTCTGTTGCACAGTCCCCATTAACTAGCTGACAAGAACATTACACTGAGGCCAAAACTGTCCTCAGCTTTCTGTTAAGACCAGTTTAGCTATGTGACGTGTTGGCATTTTTTGCCTTGATAATTTTTTAAAAGGAGGAAGAGTTCTGAGATTTTTTTTTTTTTTTTTTGAGACTACATCTAATATATCTACCTGGACTTGTGCAAAGCTTTTGACACTGTCCCGCATGACATCCTTCTCTCTAAACTGGAGAAGCATGGCTTTGATGGATGGACCACTCGGTGGATAAGGAGCTGGCTGGATGGCCGCATTCAGAGAGGGGTGGTCAGCGGCTCGATGTCCAAGTGGAGACCTGTCACGAGTGGCGTCCCTCAGGGCTCCGTGTTGGGTCCGGCCCTATTCAACATCTTTGTCGGCGACATGGACAGTGGAATAGAGTGCACCCTCAGCAAGTTTGCCGACGACACCAAGCTGTGTGGTGCCGTCGACACGCTGGAGGGGAGGGATGCCATCCAGAGGGACCTGGACAGACTGGAGAGGTGGGCCCGTGCCAACCTCATGCAGTTCAACCAGGCCAAGTGCAAGGTCCTGCACATGGGTCGTGGCAATCCCAGGCACAAATAGAGGCTGGGCGGAGAATGGATGGAGAGCAGCCCTGAGGAGAAGGAAGTGGG
>JAAGAY010001816.1:0-26512 GCA_011801015.1 Ardeotis arabs
CCTGATCTAGTGGGGGATGTCCCTGCTCCTTGCAGGGGGGTTGGACTAGATGACCTTTGAAGGTCCCTTCCAACCCTAACCATTCTATGATTCTATGATTCTATGATTTTCTCTCTTCTAATTAGTTAATGAATATGAGAAAATAGTTTTCTATGTTTTATGTGTGACAAGAAAGTTCCAGTGGAGAAAAAAAAAGACAGATACCTTGTAGAAATCTATGCCTAATATACAGGTAATTGTTTAGATATTATCTACCATAAATAATTGATTAAACAAACTCATATACTTTTTTTCCTTAAATCATAGTGATAATATTGGTTCCAATTTCATAGCTAAAAACCATCTTCATTGTTGTAGGCCTATTTATTTTTCAATCTAGATTATTAATAATTTATCAACCACTTACTTTCAGAATGAACTTTAAAAACTATTAATTTATAATGATGGGATTTTTAGGAGGGGTTTAATCAGAGATTGTAACAATATTTTAAATTTAATACTATTAATATAGTTTATAAGTTGACAAAGGGACATTTAGTCATGCTTAATGGAGATACCCGTATATAGTAGAGAAATATGGCTTTGATGACACTTTCGTTAATTGAAGGTTGCCATAAGAGCTGAAGGTCTGCATGGAAAACCCATCAGTTAGAAAAGAAACCAGTTGTCCTCCATCACTCTTATACTACTTTTTTAGCACTTGCACATACACACCATACTTAAGCAGGACAAATTTATACTGAGAAACTACAAAAGTGAAAAGGATATAACATAAATTAAACTAATAGCAGCTACTAAGAAGAATCTGCATGCCTTTCAAGTGGCCAGTGTCGTACTAGGAATAGAAAAATGTAGTTTCAGTACCAAATTGACTTGCATAAAGATGCATCAAGATGTCTCCACCTGCACAGTATATGTACAGGCAAAAACAATATGAAGGGCAAAACCTAGTTATTCATGCTGTACCAGAGATTCGTTTGTGTGAAAGATTTCATACTTTGGTTCCAGTTTTGTTTGTCCTATAATTCTTAGAATCAATACTGCTTGTTTTGAAACAATGAATGATATGCTGGATATATATAGTCAAACATTGATTTCTTTAAAAAGTCTGTGAAAGATTACTAATTTTCAAGAAAGGACATATATCACAGGACTTTTTTTAGAAAAGTTTTGTGAACATATCTTGCTCAAAATAAAATAGCATAATATAAACAGAAACTTTATTAAATAACTGAATTAAATGAGTCACTTGTAGAGCAGAGTGATGTTTGTGGTGATCAGTAGCTGAAATATTGAGGAAGCTGTTGTGCAGGAACCAAAACAAAGATCAAAACAACAGATTGATGGCAAAGGGTATGCTAAATCAATGTGCTGTGAGAAGGGAACAAGAGAAATGCTTATCATTTGCAGTGTCTTACTTTCTCATTATACTTATTATCAAGTATAATTTACCTATAGAATAATGGATATTTTTTTTCACAATGATGACACCCAAGTTCAGCTTTTTAGGAACTTAAATACTATGAACAATTAAAAAACAAATACCATAATATATATGAATAAATAAATAGATAGATTCATCTGCATGCATCCTTATGTGCATGCTTATATGCTTACACACACCTTATTAGAAAAGGACCTGCAGAACTTGTATAAACACATAGACTCATGATCCTCTATTACTGCAATTTTTAAAGATATGATACAAGTGGGTTTTTTGAATAATAAAAGCTTGCTGAACTTTTGGTTTTTTCCCAGTAATGCACCTGGAATTCATTTCTCCATATTTGTGAAGAAAAAAAATATTTGTAAAGTAACAGAGAGGGAAATAAAAATTATTCCCAGTACTCATATGTAAATGGAATCAGTTTTTAGACAACTTCAAAACCACAGTTTTTCCAAACCACAATTTTATGTATTTTTACCTGTTTGGATTCCTACACTGAAATGGTAGAGAAAAGCTATGAACTCATGTGCAAACATTCCTAGGGAAGTGATCCAAATCCAAGGAGAAGAGGTTTAGTCATCTCATCATTTATTTAATCAGCTAACTGGATATCCCAAACCAGTAAAAATCTCACCTAGAAACAGAATAGAATGGCAGTTAATAAGAGTTTAACAGGAACACAGAACTCCAATTCCGATTTCATACGACAAAAAATGAATAAAACTGTCTAAGTGTTCCTCAGTTGTTATTTTTTCAGTTTCTATACCCAATAGTTCTCTGTTTCTCCTTATCACCTCATGAGAAGGCTGCTTGAGCAACTGTCTTTTACTCTGCACTATCTGTAGATGAGACATCAGTTATTCAAGGACTCAAGTGTATGAAAACTTTCCCACTCATAAAACTTGCCACTACTGTTTCAAAATGTCAATAGTAGTATTGACCTGGGAGTCTGCCCAGGTCTGATACAATGTACTCTTCATCTTGAAAAATCAGGATGTGCTATTCTTTTGGGTATAATCTTGGAAATATCTGGAGTTTACAACTGCTCTTACAAAATGCCTATGGGGCTTTGTTTGGTCCTTTCCATCTACTTGACTGCCCCCTGTTCTCCAGTTCCTAAACCTGGTTTTGCTTCCATTTAAGAAAATATATAACATTTTCCTACCATTTTCTCAGCCTTTTTTATCTACATCTTTGTTTCATTCCACTCTCTAGTCTCCTTTCTCTTAAAATTTTTCTAACTCTTCTGAGACAATATCCTTATGCTTTCCCAGTCCCATTCAGACGAAATCGTGACCCCATTTGATGTTACATTCATTCTAAGGCTAATACTTTTTACTTGGACTTCCTTCACTTAATTTATGCTTTATCATACTCACAGTTTCTTGACCCTCAAATATTTGTCAGAGTATTCAAATCTATAGAAGCTACCTCTAATCAGAAATCTCCAAGAAAACCAGCTATATGTTTTAAACAAAGTACATGATTGTATTTTCAGAATTCACAGCTTTCTCATTGGAATAGAAAAGTCAAAGAACAAAATGGTATGTGTAAATAATTAGTTTGCAGCATTTTCCAGTTATATTTTACGGATTACATACTTTTAATGGTTTGAGTTATTTAACATTTATGGAAATTTCAGGCAGCTTACTTAGAAAACAATTCAGTATTTTTAATCAAGACAGAAGTGCACACAGACATTTCTTATTAAGTCAAATTTCTTTAATAAAGAAGTTATTCAATAAAGTGCAATGCAACTGTGCTTTTAATCCATAAAAAGTTAAAATATACTCATTTCTTGGGTGGAGGAGGGGGAGAATAAAGACAAATAAAACAAACCAAAAAAACCCAATAACATTTTATAACTATCTCTGTCTTTACCTCAGATGAATAGATACTTGAAATATCATTGGCTAACTTTTACTAACGACGAGAAGAAAGGTTGCTTTTGGTTTTTTGATGGTATTCTGTAGACTACTGATGTTTTTCTAAGATAAGTTTACTGTCATAAATGAATACATAGGTCACAATAATGAAGCTCCTATTTCCAAATTCCTGTTCCTAACGTTAGAGATTGATTCCTGGGCTTTTGCACTGCTCGGATCAAAACTAGTGTGCAAAAATCTTTTCTGAAGCTGTTTACTTTCCCAGGACACTTCCATAAGAGATGTTAGAAAGCAGTAACAAAGAACTGTGGCACTTCAGGACATGGTGGTGTTAGGTTGATGGCTGGACTTCATTATCTCAGAGGTCTTTTCCAACCTTAAAGATTCTATGATTCTATGACTCTTTCAGTAAAGAAGTTTTTCCTAATATCCAATCTAAACCTACCCTGATGCAACTTGAGGCCATTTCCTCTTATCCTATCACTAGTTACTTAGGAGAAGAGACCAACACACACCTCACTACAGCCTCCTTTCAGGTAGTTGTAGAGAGCAATAAGGTCTCCCCTCAGCCTCCTCTTCTCCAGACTAACAATTCCAGTTCCCTCAGCTGCTCTTCATAAGACTTGTTCTCCAGACTCCTCACTGGCTTCATTGCCCTTCTCTGTACACATTCCAGAGACTCAATGTCCTTCTTGTACTAAGGAGCTCAAGACTGAACACAGTATTTGAGGTGTGGCCTCACCAATGATGAGTACTGGGGCATGATCACTTCCCTATTCCTGCTTCCTGCTGGCCACACTATTCCGGATACAAGCCAGGATGCTGTTGGCCGCCTTCACCACCTGGGCACATCGCTGACTCGTGTTCAGTTGGCTGTCAACCAGTATCTGTAGGTCCTTTTCCGCCAGGCAGCTTTTCCAGCCACTCTTCCCCCAGCCTGTAACGTTGCATGGGGTTGTTATGATCAAAGTGCAGGACCTGGCACTTGGCCTTGTTAAACCTCATAAAATTGACCTCAGCCCATCGATCCACCCTGTCAAGATCCATCTGCAGAGCCTTCCTACCCTCAAGTAGATCAACACTTACACCCAGTTTGCCATCATCTGCAAACTTACTTCAATCCCCTCATCCAGATCATTGATAAAGATATTAAACAAGACTGGCCTCAAAACTGAGTCCTAGGGAACACCACTTTGTGACCGGCTGCCAACTGGATTTGACTCTGTTCACCACAAAGAAGCTGGAATCAATCAGTCTTTATAAATTATGAAAAATAAAATAACTTTATGGCCATGGGACTGAAAAAAAAAATCTACTACCTATATATTTCAGGTTGGCCAATGAACACTAACAGTATAGCAAAGTGCAGCTTTACATATTTCACACCTGAGAATAAAACTTCTAGACCAAAAGCTATTTGTGAACAAATTTTAATCTGTTTTCAATAACTTCCAGAACTTAATGAAATTCAATTACCATGATAACTACCACGAATAAAGATTTATCTTTATATATATATGCATAGTATATATGCCTATATAGTCACGCTTGCATATTGAATAGTAGCTATATAAGAAAAAAAATAAAACACAAGAAATCACATTATTTAAAAGGGCACAAGTTTTATACATATCAGTTCAAAAATTTATTTTTTAAATCTAAGTTATTGTAAAAGTTAAGATATGGTAAAAAAGTGAGGTGCTGATGATGTTTCTGGCACTACTTTGATCTGATGGCCTCATACTCAGTCTAATTAATTATCACTATAAAGACTATCAAGATGGGAAGAGACAGGAATGACTGCTGGCATTACTTATACATATATCCTCGTAATAAACAACTCCTTTCACAATAATAGAATCTGAGTGTTACAGTGATTATATAAGAGGAACATAAGGTTCATTCAGTCTAGCTCTGCAGTTGTAGGAGGTCAGTGGCTTCTTATACAAAAATACATGTTTAATCTAGAAATTAATAATTTGGGATTTTGGCTTAAGGAACGTTTAGGTCAACATTTCTGTAGCTTCTGTATCATAAAGAGAAATATATTGCATGTTTATATATATATAATGATAACAGAGCTATTGTTTGATTGGACCTAAGTCAAATAAATTAAGAGAAAACATCCCTTTTAATAAACTCTATATTAATTCACAAATAATTATGCTTACTGTCCAATTTTAGACACTTCATTGAGGTGTTTCCTTTGGAAAGCAAATCTACATAGATCCTATAGAAGGAGAGGTACAGGCCAGGGAGAGAAAGTGTAGAGGGAAAGTGTAATCATTTAAATTGTCACATA
This sequence comes from Ardeotis arabs, assembly GCA_011801015.1. NCBI lineage: Eukaryota > Metazoa > Chordata > Aves > Otidiformes > Otididae > Ardeotis > Ardeotis arabs. The sequence continues at coordinate 5,636 of JAAGAY010001816.1, forward strand.
GATTTTTTTCAGACAGATACTTCTACACAGACTTTTTGGAGCAAGTCAGAGGAGGGCCATAAAGATGATCAGAATGCTGGAGCACCTCTCCTATGAACAAAGGCTGAGACAGCTGGGGCTGTTCAGCCTGGAGAAGAGAAGGCTCAGGGGAGACCTTATAGCAGCCTTCCATTAGCTAAAGGGGGCTTATAAGAAAGATGGGGACAAACTCTTTAGCAGGGTCTGTTGTGATAGGACAAGGGGTAATGGTTTTAAAACAGAGTGAAGTAGATTTAGATTTCATATAAGGAAGAAATTTTTTACAATGAAGGTGGTGAAACACTGGGACAGGTTGCCCAGAGAGATGGTAGATCCCCCATCCCTAGAAACATTCAAGGCCCCTGTTGGATGGAGCTCTGAGCAACCTGATCTGGTTGGAGATGTCCCTGCTCCTTGCAGGGAGGTTGGACTAGATGACCTTTAAAGGTCCCTTCCAATACAAACTATTCTATGATTCTATCTGGAAACAACTTTTGATGGATATTCTTAAACTATTCTACTAGTACTCTTTATATATTTTCCAGAATTACTTTAATTTGTCTATAGTCATCTGTTCATCTATTCTCCAGTCAACTCTCTGTGACATATAATGATAACACACTTATACTATTGCTCTACTGATGTAGCCTGTGGATGACTAGCGCACAGTCTCATGATAAATTGTTTTCTTAAGAGAATCACAGATCAGATAAGGAAGATCTGACAAAGCAGTGGTACTACGAATCAGGCTTATAGCTTAAGTTTTTAACAGAAAAGTTGAGACAACATATCCCAGAATATTAAAAGTTTACTTACTATGATAAGACCTTCCTTATGAAGGGTACTGGCTTTATCCAATTTATCCAAAAGATCAATTTTTGTGTTATTCCTGAAACATGAAGAATGCTGGTCTAGTGTCATCCTGAAGTGTCAAACATCTATTGATAAAAAGTCTCCAGGCCAGATAGCAGATGTTGCCTCAAAAAAGGAGGCCGATTAGTTGTTTAACTGAAATTCTTGTCCTCTTCTTTTCTAAGTTTCTTTATTGGCCTGTGTCTTCATTTTAGTCCAAGTATAACTGGACAATTAGGAGATGATGGGTTTTTTTTACTCATTTTAAAATTTCCTTATAGTCAGGAAAAATGACTCCTTAAAATATACCATCTGAGTAATGAGTATATCTACTCCTCCTGAGACTTTGAGTTACATCTGCCTATTTTTCTGAGCAAAGCACACTTTTGTTACGCGTTGCAGCCCAGCTTGTAATGTGAATCCTTTAGGTACTAAAGTACTATGTATAAATTTAACAAAGAAAAATTTAAACTGAATAACAGTTACTCCTCAAAAATTACTATTTTAAAAGTAAAATGTTAAGTTAGTTTGAATAATCCTTTTTGCATTCCTAGAAATTTGAAGTAAAATCTGCTTTCCAAACACTTTTTCTTTATTGCTTCTCATTAAATGTAGAGATGGTTTCTACTTTGTCTATAACTAAAAAATAATTCTGAAGAATGCTTAGAAAATTGCTGCAGATAGAGATGGCAAATTTTGCCTCAGTTAGTTACACAGACTATGCTTTTGTGTCCAGAGTTTTCAAAAAGCACATTTCCCCCCTTTTTAAATCTAGCTAGTCCATTATGCTTAGTTATCCATTAAACTGTGTACAGAAACTTCCTGTAGAACTACAGATATTTCTTGCTTTCCCAAACATGAAGAACAAAAAATTCAGAAATGACTAATATAATAAAATTTAATCTGACATTTTATAAGTAAATCTATTCTAATTATGCCTGACAATACCATTTTATTATCGGTTGGGAAGAAAAAGTGTAGCAAGCAGAGATCGAAAAGACAGAGAAACTTGTGAAATCACCATTTCTGTTAAAGAGTAAGAGTAATACTATATCCTGATTTCAAAGCAGCAGCATTGACTGGGAAAAGGGAAGGGAATAATGTCAGAATGTCGATGCCTGAAAGCAAAGACAAATCTGTCTAAAATAATTTTGGTGGGCAGGAGCTAACTGCAGGCAGGTGTTCAGCCATCTCCAAGAAAGCAGGGCTCCGTCACACGTAATGGTTCCTTTGGAAGACAAAACGCAGTAACTGTGAATGTCCCCCTCCTTCCTTCTTTTTCCCCCAGATTTATATGCTGAGCATTATGTCATATGGTATGGAATATTCCTTTGGCCAGCTGGGATCAGCTGTCCCCATTATGTCCCCTCCCAACTTCTTGTGCAACCCCAGCCTACTTGCAGTTGAGGTGGTGTTAGAGGCAGAAAAGGCCTTGACTGTCTGTAAGTACTGCTCAGCAGTAACTAAAACATCCCTGTATTATCCAAACATAGCCCCGCATTAGGTACTATGAAGGAGATTAACTGCATCCCAGACAAAACCAGCACAGCGTCTTAAGTCCTTTTTTTTTTTTCCCAAACGTCAGGAAGATACAACTGCTTTTATTTTTTAATCAAAGCTCAGCTAGTATTTATGATATGATCAGTATCTTATAGCATTTACCACAACATAATGATCTGAGACTAGTTTTCTTATCTGCCTTACAATTCTGAAACCTCCTTCTTCCACCCTATACAAAGCCTTACCAGGCTGTTAATTATTGTGTAGGGAACATAATAAATCGCTCCTGCTGAAACTTTTCTATTTTGTCTAATAGCAGCCTTATTGCATTTGGAAGAAAGTGGAACTATGTAGAACATAATGTTCATGTTTAAAGCTTTTACCTGGGTAAAGATATCTTAAGTTTCAGTCTTTTTCTCAACGATAAGTTAGGCTAAGACACATTGGTTCTTATGACCAAGTTCAAGATTTATTAATTATGACTTATGACCTCACTCATAGTTTTGGAAAAAGGGCAGGGTGGGAGGATTCAACAAGACATAATTTTTTTGTGATATTTAAATTTTTGAAATGACTGACTATTGAATTAAAAATGCTCTTAACTGGTATTTATTTTTTTGTATTTGAAAATAAACCAAGGTTTTCTAGTGAGAGAGAATTGTATTTCTCTGTGAAAGGACACAGAGTATTCAATTCAGCTGGGCACAGAACTAAAGTATACTTAAATTATATTACTTTATTAATCCCTAATTTTCTGAGGTTTGTGTACTCTAAGTATTGTCAATAGTAAAACTTACATTGAAGTTCTGCCTTCACCACTGTTTGTTGCCTTTAAAATTATCATCTCTTGAAGTTGTATCAAGATCTATAAACCAATAAGGTTTTACGATATATGGCCACAATGTCCCTCTAGATTGTTTTGCAAACACAATTTTGTTAACAAAAAGCAGATGTGCCACAACAAATCCACCTGCCAAATGCTGGAACCATTCAGTATTGCTTAAAATAACTGTTTAGTCCCTCAGCAATTCAGCATGTGCAACCTGCTGTTCTCTCTTGAATTTTCACTTTAAATTGTCTTGTTTCTAGCCATATGTAATGCAATCACTCCTTTGTGCTCAGTGTGCTGGCATGCTGCTGTGGAAAAGCTTTGGGAGCTGCAGGACGCATTTAAGTTCTTAATGAATTTTTCAGTAATGACATGTGGATGTCAGCATTTTCTCCCACCCTTTTTAATAAGCAGTCTCTTGTTTGGATTCACTGCTGATTTTGCTTTTAGCTGTGGACCCCCTGATGAGCACAGGGTCAACATCCAGTTCTTGGTATTGTCTGTCTCTATAGACATGCTTTCAGTAGATTCACAGCAGTAATTACTTTACCTTCTTTCTTGTTCTTAGTGTAAAGTTCAATGTAAATTAATTGTGACATTCAAATATGGGTCTTTCTCAGGACTGACAAAGGAACTTCCTAGAGTATTCATCATAGATTTAATTCCAGCAGAACTTACTGAGAAAAAAAAAAAAAAAATTATGTGTCCTTCAGCCTATTAGGCTCACTATTAAAATTTCAGATCTCAGGGGGAAGAAAGACAGGAAAAAAACAGGTATCTTTTACTGGTTTGATAAATTGAACAGAATAAATTTGCAGTTTTTTTAACATGGTACCGTTTATTAAATCTGAATTGCCTGGTTGGAGAGATTTGGGGTTTACTTCTCCTGTTATTCCTTCTCTTGCCAAATAAATTTTGGTTTACATTTGCTGTGGGATATACCTCTCCATAACACTAGTATTCCAGGCTATAACCAGAATATGACTACTTAGTGGAAGAATCCTCCTCTGACTCATGAGTACTCCTAAACCTACACAAGTGGCACTTCAGTAGTGTAGCTTCATGGGCTCCCAGAGCAGTGACAATACAGAATCACATCATGAAGACTCTTCTTAATTACTAGAAGAGATGTGTGAATAAAAAAGATTATTTTATTCTATTAAACTACAGTTAAAGTATATTTAATTAATAGAAAAAGACCTCAAAGTATAAGACAGTTCAGTGCAAGGTTATACTTTTAATTTTTCCTTTTCTGTCTCAGTCTCTCAGCTAAGCTAGCAAGCTGACATTTTAGAATGTTTTTATACAGCTAAATGAAAAGGAGCCAGAAAGTGTTCCCTGGCCCTAAGGCAAAATGGCCCTGACTAGTTCACACCTATGCTGCTAACTCGCTCTTTAGAAGTTTGTTTGAGAGAGCTGGATGAAGAAATTTCAGAGACAACGAGAGTAAGCTAACAAGTAACCTCTGAGGTTGACTGCCAGTCCATTGCTCTTGCTAATCCTCCTTTATTTAACAGTTCATACATTTCCTGGGCTGGGAAGTATTTAGATATTATTGAGATCTTCATTAAAATAATTTATAATGAATAAAATAATTGTTTTTTCTCTTACCCAGAAGGCTAGAGAGATCATAGAATAAAGAACATCTATCAACTATCTCAATTTACAGTAAAATCACCTAATTTTTGTTGAATCCTTTCCAGCTAAGTTTTTCCTTTCTGTTCATGGTAGCCTGGTACTAGGGCATCAGATGATAAGCAAAAACTGTAGTCACTTCCTTCTCCTTTCCTTCATCAAACTTCTAACACTTTACTTTCCATATTGCTTATTTTAAAGGTTAATCTTTATATAAGCATCTTAGAATTACAGGACTTAGCAAGCTGCAAAATTTCTTATTAAGCTCAGGCATGATATACCAGATGGTGAAATAAAGACATGGAATGCCTAGAATAAGTAACACAGCTCCTGTATGCACTGTGAGTGTTAAGATATCATTTTTTGATATCTTGTTAAAGGTAGTTGTCATGCTATACAGACACTATAATTTTTTAAAACAAGATGGAATGTCTAATGGCATAATTTGGTTCTTCAGCTGTGCAACGACATTTAATCAGCAATGCTTCCCATAATAATGTCATATAACTACAGATCTTAAATGCAATTACTAGTCTAAAATTCTCTACTGATCTAAAGTATGCAAGGTAGTTTAATTAGTTGATGTTCTGTGACCACAGATATCTGAAGCTTCCTGAGGCTAATATTACCTCTGTTTTCTAATTAATCTCTGCATTTATCAGAATCAAGCTTGGATTCTGAAATCGTTATGAATGGTTATATAGGAAGTGAAACAGGTATAACATAAACCAGATATTTTCTGTTGTCTTATTCTGAATAGCATCTGAATAATTTTCACTTTGAACAAAATAGGTGCAAGAAGACAGGGAGAAATTAGTGGATTTGTAAGGCTGGAAATTTGCATAATAATTTTGTTTTCTTTAAAAATATCTGCATTTATCTTAATATTCTAGGTTAAACATGATCAATTATAGTAGTTGGTGAGAAAATACATAGTCATCGAGCCTCACCAAATAACTATGAATTTATCTTCAACTGTGATGTAAAATGTATTAGCTTCAACCTTTCATGGTAATTTCATTGCAACCTGAAGCTATGCTTAAATAATAATTTCAACACTACAAGTTTGATTCCTGGAGACAAAGCACAGACCTCCATCTAAATGCATGCATATGTGCCAGAAAATGAAACAGATGTAGAAATACCATTGTAAAATGTTACATTTTTTGTGCTTCATTTATGATAGGTTACCATTTACCAGTTGTATGACCATCATTCCTTTCTTTATTTTACCTAGTTCAGATATAAAGTAGCAGAGGAATAAAACATTATTTAAAACTAGCAAAGACCACAGAATAAAACTGTCTGAGCACACCTGTATTGTGTGTCTATAGCAAGGGTTTGGTGTTAAGGCTGGGAAGCATGGGTTGGGGTGTGTGGCCTTGAATGTTTCCAGGGATGAGGCATCTACCACCTCTCTGGGCAACCTGTTCCAGTGTTTCACCACCCTGATTGTACAAAATGTCTCCCTTATATCTAATCTAATCTATACCTCCTTTTTGTTTTGCCCATGACAGTAAATGATAACCAATCTCCCTGTCTTTATCTTGACCCACAAGATTTCTCATCCTGTTTTCTCCTCCTGGTAAGAAGCAGGGGTAAGTGAGCAGCTGGTTGGCAGTTTGACTGTTTACTGAGGCTAAACTCCCCAACTATTCACAGGAAGGAAAAAAATAGTTTTCTCCATTGTCCTAATGTCTCCATATGTCTTGCTATAAATTCTGTTACAACATTTGTAATATGTAGTTTACATCTTAGTTTTATGATCTCGGATGTCTTTAAGAGTTACCCCAAAGACATGGATGCAGATGTAGAATAGATTCTGGCATTAATACTGAAAATAAGGATTAGGGTCATGGGAAAAAAAAACCCAAACAAATAAGCAAAGAAAACTCCAAGTATTAAATAACGTAATAACAATCCATTATCCACTGTGCTTTCAATTCAATTAAACTCCACTCAGCAATGATAGAAGATTATGGATCTGGAAGCCTGGCAAAGGCAAGGCTGCCACAGCTGAATGTCCCCAGATCCATGCAATAGTGAGGCTGAGCGTGTATTTCCAGCAGTCATACCTCAGCACATATGCTATAAATACATATTTCCATTGCCAGCCACACAAATTAACATACAGAAATGCTCACACAAACACAGATTGCACAAATGCCTTAACCCTGTCCCCCTCTCTGGCTGTTGAGGATGAAGGTCCATTAGGGGGAAATATATGAATATATAAAATGTAGCTCCCTCCAATAGCTGGCCTTAGACAATCTATCCACTATCTGACCCTGGATCCATGCCCCATGTCCAGGAAAATAGTTAAAAATTGAATTTCACAGGAAGACAAGACAGACTGTGCTGATTAGGTGCAAGGCGTGGCCAGACAAGAGAACAATCTGGCCCCTTTTTACATGCAGCTGACCCTTTTACCCTTTATGCTTTTGTTTTCCAGTGTTTGTTCCTTCCCAAACATCCATGATCCCTCCTTTTCCCCACTTCTGGCTCCTCTCTTTCTCTGTATCCCACAACAGGCCTCATCCCCCAGTACAGTGACCTCCTCAGTCTGTAAAGTGGCCTGAAGAAGTGCTCCTGCTGGCTCTCTGTTATGGGTTTCACCCTACCCATAGGGCTGACATCCCCCTGAGATGCCCTGGGATGGGCAGCGTTGAGGCTTGTTCCTCTAACTACGTTACTGAGGGGTCATCATGCATCCGTGTGCCTTTATGTTTTTGGGGACGAACCTTTAGTCACATAATGAATAAATGACATGCAACTAGGACATAAACAATTTAAAATTTAGTCATTACTATAAATAACAAATGCTTCTCATGCTAATAAGAAAGTGACAGATGGAGAAAGCATTATGTGAGGATGCAATATAAATTTGTGCAAAGACTTGCTCAAGAAGATGACTAGAGAAAACTGATCTTTTCATCAAATTCCTTCAGATATTTTTGAGAAATTCCAATCATAGGCATTTCTTGAAATATTAGGGCATTTTTATGGCAATTTGTTATTTATGTAGGCAAGCTCTTGCTAACCTTAGACTCAGATAGCCTAAGAGGAACTTCTTTAAAAATGGCCAACGCAATGAAAATTGCAATTTCTTACTTGACTTCTACTTGCTTGCAATTTGCAATATCTTCAGTGAAGATCCATGAACAGGTTATAGCAAAAAAAAAAATAGAGGCTTATAAGGTCACATATCCATAATAAGTGTACAAATAAGGTACAGTCACCTATAGAGGAATATTATTTGAAAGGCTTCTAGAAATCTGAGGGAAATTTTGTGTAAATGCAAACCCAAGTCAGAGTCCACACTTATTATTTCTATGTTATTAATAATGCAGATGTGTATCTGCTTGCAGAGTAGGTTGATAAGTATTGTGTGGATTTTTTTTTTTAATTATTATTCTAAATCGATAGAAAGAAGACAATCACTTTCTAATGCCAAGTATCATACAGGGTTAGGCAGGAAAAGCAATCTGATTTGCTATACATGGTAAAATCCATGATTAAACACTCTAGGAGGGGGAGGAATACATTACTGTTTTTATTGCTGAATGAGAAAAATAATTCTTGGATGGATGCCTAATAGAAACTGTGATGGCTTTGGAGGAATTTCCTTTCAGATATATTAAACTATGTGACTGAGGTATTGATTTTAGGATGTTGTTGCTTAACAGAATACTGCTAGCTCTAGTGGTAGGGATTCTTCTGAGAAAAGATTATTTTTTTAAATCTTTGCTTGAACAACTCATGCCAAAATTTAAGTTTGTCCACTTAAATTTTGTTTCAACATTCAGATGTCATTACAGATCTCAGTAATATGTATTGCCTTATTCAAGGGAATAACTCCGAGTCATTTCACACTTCTACATAATTGAACTATTCAAACTTCCACTTTCATTTGAAGGAAGGCAAACTTTATTCTAATTAAAAAGGTCACATGAATGTATAATACTTAAGGAGAAAACAGACCATTTCTCCAATTGAAAGATTAAAGCGATCTGGACTGTCCAGATGTCTTACAAAGGACAGTTTGGCCATAATAGCTGACATATTCTGCCGAAAAAGGAGGTCATCAAAAGGCCTGAAGTGCTGGCTTCTCTATTCTGAGACAAGAAACAGGTAGTCAACTGGATGAAGGAAAGAGAGCTTGCAGATACGTCCTTAGTGGAAGCAGATAAGGCATAGTTTTTCTTCTATTGCTAGATATATGTTTATTTTGGGTGTAAAAAATAACAATAATTTTCCACTTAACTGGACACATGTAAAGTATGATTTTTTTTAATCTACTCAGTAGTGTACTGAACACTTACATATTCTAGATATGTGGAACACTACAAAAGTGCTTCAGGTTCTTGAAACATCTTCCTTTTATTCAAAATGTTAGAAGACTGGGTCCACAGCTTAGCTGTATGGCACAAAGGAAGATTGCACTTAGAGGATCAAGGGAAGAAAAAAATGTTTTCCAGTGACTGTAAGAGATATTGAAGATTCTATTAGACATGTAGAATTTATTCCTTGAAGATATTCATAAGGTAAGAGTGAATCTTGACTGAAATAGTGTGCACTCTGTGTGCAGTCACTGTTTTTTCAGTTCTCCTTCTCTTTAAAGAGTAAGATAACGTGCAAAAAATGCCTTATAAAAGCAAAATTAAAACAAGTAACTTATTGATTTTTGCAAGTAGGATTTATAGAGTCATATAAAGAGTCCCTTTGAAGGGACCTTCAAAGCTCATCTAGTCCAACCCCCCTGCAAGGAGCAGGGACATCTCCAACCAGATCAGGTTGCTCAGAGCCTCATCCAACCTGGCCTTGAATGTTTCCAGGGATGGAGCATCCACCAACTCTCTGGGCAACCTGTTCTGGCATTCTACAACCCTCAGTGTAAAAAATTTCTTCCTTTTATCTAGACTAAATCTGCCTCGCTCTGTTTTAAAACCATTACCCCTTTCTCTCCATCTTACTTATAAACGCCCTTTAGGTACTGGAAGACCACTATAAGGTTTCCCTGGAGCCTCCTCTTCTCCAGACAGAACAGCCCCAACTCTCTGAGCCTGTCTTCATAGAAGAAGTGCTCCAGCCCCCTGATCACCTTTTTGGCCCTCCCTTGGACTCGATCCAACAGGTCCACACCCTTCTTATGTTGGGGACTCCAGAGTTGGATACAGTACTGCAGGTAGGGTCTCATAAGAGCAGAGTGGAGGGGAAGAATCACCTCCCTTGACCTGCTGGCCACGCTTCTTTTGATGGAACCAGAATGCGATTTGCTTTCTGGCCTGCAAGCACACATTGCCAGCTCATGTTGAGATTCGCGTCCACCAGCACACCCAAATCCTTCTTGACAGGGCTGCTCTCAATCCATTCTCTGCCCAACATGTATTTGTGCTTGGGATTGCCCTGGCTCATGTGCAGGACCTTGCACTTGGCCTTGACCATTCATTCTATTGTTGTATTTTTCAACTAGATTGTTTAATCAAAACTGTAATTTCTTGATACCTGTCACATCTATTAGCTTTATTCTTTGTGATCAAAATCTGAACAAGGTATATGGAAAAATCATTTTAAAAACTAACTTCAGTATGTTTGCCTGGATGTAAAGACTTGTGTTCCCATTAAATCCTGTTGTTGCTCCTGATTCAAGTTATTCAACCAAATATCACTAAAGTACATACAAGCTTTCAGAAGGCATATATAGATGCTGGCTCTGCTCTTCTTCACTACTTCTGTGAACCTCATAAATGTGTTGTCTAAGGACAGCTCACAATGTTATATAAAATTAGAAAAGCTTTCTGATCTAAATGAATATGCAAAAAAAAAAAAATAGTATGGGCAGCAGAATAGCTCTTACTGATACTACTAATAGTATTAATACTTAGTTTCCATACCAGTGTAACTTGGGTCACTTTTCAAATCTTGGTGCTATTCACATTCTATAGCACAGAAAAGTAGGGAACTTCTCTCATCAGCTTACAAGGCTCAAGTGAAATTATGGGTACTGATAAAGAAAATTAATCCTAGAAACAAGAAGGTGGATAATTTAGTGAAAATTGTTTGTTTAGAAGACAGGTTGGGAAAACAGGTGGCTGACTTTGACAGCAATTATGTAGTTGAAAAAGATAGCTACCTGTGTTCCCGAACTGTTTTGTGGTCATTGTATTTTATTTACTTTTTTTTGTTTCTGCAGAGTTGGAGCTGTTGTTGCAGCATGTCTCCCCAGTGTTCAGTGGATCTGTGCCAAGACTTATTTGCTACAAACCAACTTCATTGACTTTAAAAATGAAGCTTCAGTGATTGATTTCTAATTCTTCACCCAATAACAGCTACATAAAAGCTTATTCTCAAATGTTTTTTTTTTTTCTAAAGTGTAACAATGCAGCAGATTCTGAATGGGGATAAGTGAAGAAAATCTACATGTTGCTATAAATTAATGATATAATCAGACTTGAAAAATTAATGTTGTGGAAATTGAGCTCCACTATTATTTCTTTTAACAAAACTAAAGTTTGTTAATAGTTTTCTGATAACCTAGAGAAGTGAGGAACTTATCTCATTTACGAACAAGATTCTATTAGAAATTAATTCCACAGAATACCACAAGAGTGTTTAGATTTTTGCAGAAAAAGAGTTCCACCCATTCTCACTGCATCAGTTCTTCAAAATGCATTGCATAATTAACAATCATTGAAATGCATCTCCCAAAAATGTTCCAGATACCTGACTTTGCAGTGGATAAGGAATACAAACAAATCTGAAATGAGACAGTTTCACTGCCCTCCATAGCTGAAAGATATTTAATGAATATTTTGAATATGCCCTTTTATGCTGGTATAAATGTTAATATACAGTCAGTGAATGAGACAAAATATAAAAAAAACCCCACCAAAACCCAAAAATAAACCCCAACCTTATATCAGTGTTACCTTTCATATCTCTGCTTGTAAAACTGAATTGTGCACAAGTGTGGAACAATCAGACAGAAGGATCTGATGGTCCTTACACATATAACATTTCTCTGTCTCTCTGAGAAGTCTCTGCAAAAAAAAGAACATTCATGTGTATTGTGAAAAAGCAACCCTAATTTATGCCACAACACCAGCTTAATAAGCTTGTTTCAAAATGCGTACCAAATGTAAAAGATACAGACAAAATTCTCTATCTAGTACGTAAAAAATAAAATATCCCTAAAAATAAAATCAAGCTAAATTGATTTGACATAGAGGAACAAAGGACCTCTAATTTAAATATTACACAGTCACCAATTAACCACAGATGCCAGTTAGGTAGGAAACTACGCATGTTCCGTAATGGTAGCTGGACACAGCATGTACCAATAATTGAGTACAAGCTAGAAATTTAATCTTGACACCATTGTAGAAGAATATCAGGTTTGAGATCATCAAAAGAACCCAAAGCTGCACATGTCCATGGGACTTCATGAGATGTATCTGTGGGTCCTGAGGGAAATGGGGGGTTAAGCTGTTAAGCCACTATCCACCATATTTGAGAAGTCATGGTAATCTGATGAAGTTCCCACCGACTGGAAGAGGGGAAACATAACCCCCATCTTTAGAAAGCGAAACAAAGGAGACCCTGGGAACTACAGGCCAGTCAGTCTCATTTCTGTGCCTGGCAAAATCATAGAGCAGACTCTCCTGTAAACTATGCTAAGGCACATGGAAAATAAAGAGATGATTGGTGACAGCCAACATGGCTTCACTAAGTGCACATTCTGCCTCACAAATTTGGTGGCCTTCTAAGACAGCGTTACAGTGTTGGTGAATAAGGGAAGAGCAACTGACATTATATATCTGGACTTGTGTGAAGCAATTGACACTGTCCCGCATGACATCCTTGTCTCTAAATTGGAAAGACATGGATTTGATGGATGAACCATTCAGTGAACAAAGAATTGACTGTATAGTCACACTCCGAGAGTTGCAGTGAATGGCTTCATGTCCAATCGGATATCAGTGACAAATGGCTTTCCTCAGGGATCAGTATTGGAACCAGCCCTGTTTAATATCTTTGTTGGCAATATGGACAGTAGGATTGAGTGCATCCTCAGCCAGTGACATCAAGCTGTGTGGTGCAGTTGACACCCTGGAGGGAAGGAATGCCACCCAGAGGGACATTGACAGTCTAGAGAGGTAGGCTAGATAAACCTCATGAAGTTCAACATGGCCAAGTACAAGGTCCTGCACATGTGTTGGGGCAATCCCAAGCACAAATAAGGGCTGGACAGAGAATGGATTGAGAGCAGCCTTCAGGAGAAGGACTTGGGGGTACCAGCAGATGAAAACCTGGACATGAATTGATGATGTGTGCTAGCAGCCCAGAAAGCCAAAAAGAATTGTGGTCAGCAAGTTGAAGGAGATGATTCTGCCCCTCTACTCTGCTCTCGTGAGACCCCACAAAGAGTACTGCGTCCAGCTCTGGAGCCCCCAGCATAAGAATCTGTTGGATCGAGTCCAGAGGAGGACCACAAAGACAATCAGAGGACTGAAGCACCTCTCCTATGAAGACAGGCTGAGAGAGTTGGGGCTGTTCAGCCTGGAGAAGAGAAGGCTCTGGGGAGGCCTTATTGTGGCCTTTCAGTACTTAAAGGAGGCTCGTAAGAAACATGAGAACAAGCTTTTTAGCAGGGGCTGTTGTGATAGGATGAGGGGTAATGGTTTTAAATGAGATGATACTATACAGATGTATAGTATCTTTCTACTATTTTTCGAGTATTGTCTACAAAAAGGGAACTACATGACTTAAAATACCTAATGAATTTGACAGTATCTAAAATCTTTAGAGGACCTGTCTATCCTGTAACACTTAAGCTCCAAGTCTTTTGCATATATATAGCTATACATACATATTTACTAACTTCAGAGGCTAGAAAAAAAATTCAACCATGTTTTAAATTAATCGTTATTACATCTGTTTTCCCATATGTAGCCTTCCTAAGCTCATATAAAAACATTGAGATTATCAGGGAGTTAAACCAAATCTTTTAATTTATGGGCTACTGGATCATTAGTCCACTTCTGGGAGTACTAAAACTGAACTGTGGTCACATCAGAAAACCTATGGATGTTTTTTGATAAGGCTGATTACTATAACACAGATTTAGATTAGATTGAGTTATTCCTGCAATGTTAAATAGTATATTATTTGAGAATTTAAAATGGTTTGTTTTAAAATTAAGCATTTAAAATTTTCAGGTATCATTAGACACAACAAAGTTCTGAAAAAAAGGATCTGATAATCCAACATTCAGAGCTCCAGTTGCTGCCTCTGGTAAACGTAAGCAAGCCTTTCAGTAAAATGAACACTGCCTGCACAACAAGATGAGATTATTGCATCCAGGAGAAAAAAAAAATAATCCCAGTATGTGTTCAAGTTTCGCTAATATTTTATATAATATTCCCATTTACATATTAAAGAAGATAGACTCTGACACTTGTGAAATTTTGTATATGCATTTCCTCTTAGAACAGTTTATCTTTCTCACCAACATGTTAATATAATGAATCAAAAAAAAATCTGAGCTGCATACTCTTTGCAGCTTCAACAAAAGTATAAACTAGATTTATACCATATGTTATATAAATATGAATTGTATAAGTAAATTAAACTAAGAATTCATAGCATAGTGAAGTCCTACGAGAGATTTCCTAAATGAGACAACTTTGCCTTTAAAAATGTGGAATAAATAGCTAAAGTATGTTCAGATCTTTTTTTTCTCTTGTACCAATGCATCCTGTGTTTATCCTGTCAAGTATCATTGCTAGTTAACTCAGCAGAACAACAATATCTGAAAGAAGTAAGAGAGTTAGTATATATTAGCCTTATTCCCTAAAATATATGGTTACAATAATCTTGCAGATTTCAAATGTTTTTCATATTTAAAGATTAATTTGTTATACTGCCTATTCTTTACTAACAAAAAATAATAAAAGGACTTTAGAATTTGTGAACTTTTTTCGAAAGCTCCTGAAATCTTGATGCAAGGAAACCAGAAAAGAGACATTTGAAACAGATGTCACCTATTTAATATGTGCTCTTGGTAAAGTTTGGAATTCACAAAGATTGGCTTTCTCTAACTTAAAATATGAACTAGGAAATAAAAAATTGAGATAGGAGAACTTCTGATTTTACATGTATGGAGCTACATTATGCATTTTGAAGCAAGTTGTAAGATTATGTACTACACATTTTTTAAGTGTGAGCACATCTTCCATAACTATGACAGAAAAGAGAAAATCAACACGGCTTTAGGTAAAGACCTTCTTGTTTGTAAGAACGGTGTGCACTTTTTCTGCCTTTTTTTTTTTCCCAGTTACTATCATGTTAACACTTGCAGGGCCTCTTTCACTACCAACAAAAGAAGTTACAATATTATCATTCTCCTTTGCAGAATCCACATGATTTTGTTTTCATGACATCAAGATAAAGGCAGAAGGAAACTGAAAAATATGTCTAAATCTGTTTTTTAAGCTGGAATCTAATCCTCCCTCTCAGGAGGTTCTGAGTTCCCTGGCTTTTGCAGATTTTGTTTGAACTGAAAACGCTCAGCATCTTCCTGAACACATTCAAGACAGAAACCACATAAGCTAACTTTAGATGTCTATAATGCAGACGTCTGTGCTTGTCACTGTAGGATCCTTGTCTACTGTTGATGGAGAAAGACAGAGACTTTTAAAGTGCAATTAATCTGATCTATCATGGATCTCCACTTTAGGGTGAAATGAATTACGTCCCATGGTGCTTATTTCTCTCTGTTGACTACAAAAGGAATGTTAAATGACTAGTTCAGACAAATTTAATTTGTTTAATCCTGATCTAGTATCTAAATAAAAAAACAGAAAAGTGAGAAAGGTACAAAAGGGCAAGGGGAATAAATTACAGTAAAATTCTTTAAAAATGTTGGCGGTTTTTTTGACACATTAGTCTCACTAATGTACTTTGAATAGGTTCTGCACGTTTTTAAACACTGATTTCTTATATCCAAATCTATATCACAATCTACACACATTTACAATCCTATGTATACAAATTAATAAAAAGCATTTGTGACATAGAATTGCACACAGCTCAGTCTATGTTATTCAGCACAGTATAATGTGAAATCAATGGAGTACTGTTCAATGGAATATATTTATGCCTGACATGGGTCTGTCTCCAATGGCTGGACTTCGGTCAGTTCAGAGGAACTTGAGACACTCAATCTGAACAACATTTGTTTGAGTCAATTATGTTTGTTCAACCAATCAATGTCTTGGATTTCTATTACAGCACATTAGGGAGATAGCAAATAAACAGGCTTGATGGACAAGTACCACTTTAAAGTATTGATGATTTCCATGTAAATTAAAATTACATAGCTGAAAGGGAAATAACTGCTCTGGAGAAATGTTTGGCAGTCTGCCTGCTTATTTCAGCTTTTCAGACACCAAACAAGGGTGTCAAGGCTATTTAGAGCTACATCTGTAACTTTTCTTTGATACTGAGTGGAAATTAGTAAATACTGCTTAAGGGTTAATCTTGGGACTTTGGGATGACGCTGAAAGTGATGAAGCTTGGTAGCGCTGCAGCTAGGAAGGTGGAAAAGCTTGAACTTTCCAATTTAGTTCTATAAAGAATGTGATAAGATTTATTTCACAGCAATTCATTTAGCTCATTCATTGCACATTTACATGGCCCTCAGGAGTAGTTCTTTTGCTTATGCCACTAGTCAGACTAAGAACAACATAACTTTAACTATTTTGATGATCGCAGAAGCAAGGAACTAAAGTGGAAAATTCTAGCTATTGTGATTTTTAAAATCAGCAAACAAATAATTCTTTCTTTAAAGTGTAAGGAAAGTGAGAAGAGCAAGTTAATATTAATTAACTGTAAGAATACCATCTTATGAGCAAGGAGAATCAAGCAGATAAGTAAAGAATTTTATTTTAAAAGTAAAACCATGTGAATGATGGTCACTATGATGTTCTAATTTTAGTGTTCTATTTACTTTTCCTTTTTTTTTCTTTTTTTAAAGACTATCACAGAAAATGTAGAACTTAGGAGAAAAAAAAAACAAAACAAAACAGTACAAAGATGTGACGGGACCCAAAATCATCAGAGACTGAATTTGATTTGTGTGTAAGTTTTGAAAGTGAGAAGGCTAGACAGAACAAACACAAAACTTTTATGGGGTTGATCGTTTCCTCCAGAACTGATCAATTCAATAACTTACTTGGCTGTAAAAAACTCTTTCCAAGCCTTTCCAGGTTTCTAGGAAAGTCTTTTTCCAGAATTTCTGAATCTATACTTTCTCGTAAGTCTCTCAAACTTTCCTGTACTTTAGGATCTTTATTATATCATCTCCCATTTTTGTTTTCCCACATAATGTTCACTATAAATTTTTTCTCCATATAAACACACTCCTCTGCCTTTAGGCCAGAAACACTCTCTCCTCCCTTTACTCCATGCAGAGTGCAGGGCCCAGGAAAAGGCAAACAGCACAGCATATCTTCCATCCTGATGCTATGTTGTGCTTTTTTAACAAACCAGAACACATAATTCATGAAAAATTGCAGTTGAACTGGTAGGTACCACTTAATAGTAATCCCTAAAGTAAAGGAAAGTTGGATACATCTAGACTGGTGACTAACAAAAGCTAGTACCAACATTTTCTGGTCAAGGTGAAAAACTAACACTAAGTGGATATGCAATAATCCGTTTCAGCATGTAGACACTCTTCAACTTTATATTTAGAGATGAAAGAATTAAGTCTAAACTGATTTAAAAATTAATTTTAGCATTAACAGTTGTCTTTCTATTTACCACAGGCATCCATACGTAAGGCAATCTCCATTTTTCCAACTTACTGACTTCGTGGCATCCTGTAAGAAATTAGTTCTGAAATATAATTATTCCTGATATGGTAAAAGTGATTTCTTGCATCTCTTTGAAATTAATTAAATTTCATTAATTGTTCTTTTATGTATGTGGTATTAGACAGGGAGATTCTCAGAGGGAGACTGGAATCCTCAGCTATTTTTTCTACAGCATCTATTATTTTATATAACTAATAATTTCTAGAAGTAGAAAGCCAAACCTACTGAACACTAGCAAGACCTTAATGAAATATTGTGGAATCTATAACAAAATAGAAACTGATATTTAAAAATATCTATAAATAAGCAAAGTGAGATGCGCTAGGTAGTGTCATATAAACTGCAATGAATATAAGTGGAATGATAGATGGCAAGGCACAGCTTTATTGTCATGTTTTTAATATGTGCTGCTTCAAGTGACAACAATTACTATGACATCCCATTCACAGTTGACCAAGTGATGAAAAGGTGTAGTCAAAATGCATAACAGCGGAAAAATGTAGTTTGAATAAAAACGGTAAGATGCTTCATAAATAGGAAATATCTCCATCAGATATGAGAAAATGATTAACAATATTTTAAGAAAGCTTTATTACTATTTCAATTGATCAATATTTGTTTACAAATATTTAGAACTAGCAGTTATCATAATCGTGGCCCATGAGTCTATTCACACTGCTGTAAAATCTAAAACATCTATTGAATTCAAAGAGTAGTAACAATCATAGAATCATAGAATCATAGAATCATAGAATGGTTAGGGTTGGAAGGGACCTTCAAAGGTCATCTAGTCCAACCCCCCTGCAAGGAGCAGGGACATCCCCCACTAGATCAGGTCGCTCAGAGCCCCATCCAGCCTGGCCTTGAATGTTTCCAGGGATGGGGCATCCACCACCTCTCTGGGCAACCTGTTCCAGTGATCTACAACTCTCATGGTGAAAAATTTTTTCCTAATGTCCAATCTAAATCTATCCCCCTCTATTTTAAAACCATTACCCCTTGTCCTATCACAACAGGCCCTACTGAACAGTCTCTCCCCGTCTTTCTTGTAGGCCCCCTTGAGGTACTGGAAGACCGCTATCAGGTCTCCCCGGAGCCTCCTCTTCTCCAGGCTGAACAGCCCCAACTCTCTCAGCCTGCCCTCATAGGAGAGGTGCTCCAGCCCTCTTATCATCTTTGTGGCCCTAACAATCCTTGAATTGCAAGTATTTCTTTTTACATAGGATCACTTCAGTGACAGAACATGTGAAATAATATTTGAGATGGAAAACTAACAGAAATATTTTGGTTTGAGGAGCCCTCTTAGATATTACTTCCATCTTAAAACTTTTGACAGAAAAATTATTAACAAGGGTGCAAAATCCACAGCTTTTGAAGTTGAAATCCTTCACTTTCCCTTATTTACAGTCCATGGGAATTTTCTTTTACAGCTGTTGCACTTCCTGCTTTACCTTTAAACTTGACTTTTTTTTTTTTTTTCTCCCTGTTGTCTTTTAAAAAAGAAATGAAACATAGTTTGAAGCAGAATGTCCCAGTTTCCTTTTTATTGCTTAGTCTTCTGGAAGATCCTTCCATGTAACTTTTGCTAAGATTTTTCTTTGCATATTTAAAACTTTTTGGTACAGTACATTTTTGACACAAATTTTCCACTGAAACTGATGTCCATTTACTCTTGCATACACAACTTCATTTTCTGGAGAGTTAGTGATCACTGAAGGGTAATTATTGTTGCATTTAGTCTTTTTGTTCTTGCAATTTTCTGAAAAAGAATCTCAAACACTAAATGAGCTACTTTTTTTTCCCCTATTTATCATGTAAATTATCATAGGAAAGCAACCATGCTTTCACGGATTTTCACTCTGTATTTGAGGAAGTCTCATTCCCAGGATCAACAAAATATTATTTTGTGATTTTTATGATTGTTATTGTCACAATTATGCCTCTGATCTCTTTGACATTTTGCAGGACGTTTGACATGTTCCAGTTAGAAGTTCTTCTGAATGAGCTATAGGAGAAAAAGCCAGAAGAGAAACATCAAAATTTTCTATTTCTTTATTATTTTGCTCAAATTAAGGAAAATAATCTTTATTTTGAATCCCAGCTGAAGGGAAATGATTGCAATGAGCTCAGAAACAAGCGTTATCTCTTTTTGAGCTGAGGGGGAAACTTTTCTAGATCCCATTCTAAGCAATCTAATTTTACTCATTCATTGCATATGTATTCACCGTATTCTTGGAGTACATTGAAAGGCAGGGTGTCTGCCAGGAGCTTTATGATGATTATTCTAATGCCTAACTCCTTTAGTGGACTAACATACCATATTCACTTTTAGTGTCAAATGTTCAAAAGAAATATAAATGCGGTCTCTTCCCTTCCATGCTACATCTGACATTGTTATTACACAAAACACATTGGCTGCTATCGTAGTGCAGCCCCGATCGGGACCAGACTATGCAGTCTCTCTCTCACTCCCCCCACCCTCCGAGAGAACAGGGGGAGATAATAGAAGAAAAACGGCTCGAGCTTTGAGATAAGGACAGGGAGAAAATCCTTAAAGTTACCGTTATGGGCAAAAAACAGACTCGACTTGGGGAAAACTATTCATTTATTACTAAAACTAGCAGGATAATGAGACATAGAACGAGATAACCTCCTCCCCACCCCTCCCTCTTCCCGAGCTTAACATTATCTCTACTACCTTCCCCCACCGAATGGCACATGGGGGGAAGAGGGAATGGGGGTTGCGGTCAGTTCATCACGCGTTGTTTTACGCCGCTGCTTCATAGCTCGGGGGAAGAACTCCTCACATTCCTCCCCTGCTCCAGTGTGGGGTCCCACCCATATGCCACAGTCCTTCGTGAAACTGCTCTGGCTTGGGTCATCTCTTCCATGGGGTGCAGTCTCTCCAGAACGGCTGCCCCAGCGGGCCCTCCACAGGACACAGACTCCTTCAGGCATCCACCTCCCCCAGTATGGGGTCCTTCACGGGCTCCAGGTGGATCTCTGCTCCTCCGTGGACCTCCATGGGCTGCAGGGGGACAACCTGCTCCACCATGGTCATCACCACAGGCTGCAGGGGAATCTTGGCCAAGAGCCACATTACTCCTCCCCCTCCTTATTCACTGACCTTGGCGTCTGCAGCTGTTTCTCTCACAAGAAAAGTTC
>JAAGAY010001817.1:0-22761 GCA_011801015.1 Ardeotis arabs
AGTATCTGCAGCAAGGCAATCATTATTCCATTGTACACTATGCAAAAGACAAGGGGCTGGGGATGGCCAGAGACACAGCAAGATGTCACAGAAAAGATGATCATAGAAATTTAGCATACTTCTCTGGCCACAGGAAGACAGAAGCTGCTCTGAACAAAACAGGTCCCCGTGGATACAGCAGTCACATGGCAGCTACAGAAAAGCCGTGATACCTGAAGGTAAAAAGGGGAATGAAAACCACTTCCTGCCTTTAAGCTACTAAATCTTACAGTCGGTTTGTTGATTCCATTTCTAGATCCCCATCCTGACAGTGACAACTTCTTTCCATCTGAGCTTAGAAATATGTATAAAAAGCTAACTTGTCCTGAAATCTACATATTAAATCTTATAATTCCATGTAACCACATTAAGGACCTATGGAGTATAACATACACAGGTCAGAGAAGATGGCTTTCAAAACGTAGTTTTATAATGGTTATACCTCCCTCGAAGCTCAAGCCTGTGATATACACTACATTTATTCAGGTTTCAGAGTGCTTCACAGTGGAAGTGAAACTTTCTTACGTGTAATTGGGAAAGATGCCATTCTGAGGTGTCACTATTGCAGACATGAGAAGTACATAAACTTCAGTAAGTTTACTTCGGAGAAGTGATTATTTTTGCTTTTTAATTTTTTTCTTTATTTGTTTCTCAATAAAGTACTAACTAGTTGCTTGTATCCTCCATGGTGTAGAAGGAGCCTACTGCAGAACTCCTTGTGTTTCAAAAGAGCCTCACACAGCACCTTTGTAATAACTGAGAAAGCCAGAGAAGGTTGCATAGCAGCTCCTTTATCCCAAGCAGGAAGAATCCTTCCCGTTTGTCTGACTGACTCCAGTATAAATTTCAAGTTTCAAGGGCAGGCAGAATAACAGTGATATATTCATCTTTTATTTACAGGTTTTTTTCCTTATACTTTCAGATAATGGCAATGATATTTTTCAACAAATTAAAATAGAGGCTGTAAAAATTTGGAAGCTATTTCCCCCCAATAGTATTAGAGTAGTAAGACACAAAGCATCTGTACCCACTGATGAGACTGTAATGGTTCTGATAAACAGAAGAGGATTTGACCCCAAGCAGTAGGACGTGTTATTAGAAATAACAAGTGAGACAATCATCTTCATAGCCACTGTTTGACAAAGACTTTCAGGATGCCTTATATCTGTTTTCTCACTGTAACTACAGTAGCTTTGTCTGCTTAGGTAAAAAAAATTAAAATACTTTTAAAAGCTCAAATTATTAAGTATTGAGAAAAAAATCTTTCGGTAGTGAAAGAAGAAAGCCAACTATAATTATTTCAAAATAACCTAAAAGGCTCTGTTTTCTGAAATAAGCTGATACTGTTTCTATGGACAACCCTAAGTATCTAGCCACTGTTAAATTATTGCTTGTTCTTATGACATATTCCTGGTAATTTTTTGACTTGAGAATGCACTATAGTATCTTGACACATGTTAGAAACAAGCACTTAGTTGCCACCGGTATATGAATTCTTCGATGCCAGCTCTTCATCTAGCCAGGAAGCCAAACCTGGTAAAACTCTGGACCAGTCTGCAGGAATGGTTGGGAATTGGGGTGTCACTGAAACGTGCTGAGACAGCCCCACCATGGCAACCTGAGGCCCTGGGTCTGCACCAAGGAAACTCTGAAAGCCACCTCATGGATGGCAGACAGGCAGCCGGACAGCAAGATCAAGCTTTGTAATATAATCGTAAGCAATTTTAATCACTTTTCTGCTTTCGTTTCACCAGTTATATCTTTTGTAAATTGGTTCTGCATGCTAAAAACACGATATACCTTTGCTCTGCAGTGGAGCCTGCAGGGCACCCAACAGGTAAAAGAGAGGGTCCTCATCTGAACTGCACAGATAATTTTTTCCTTTCTTGGATGGAGGGTGTAGGAGTCTATAGGTAATTAACTTCTGGACTTTTAATTTCTCACAACTCTACTGCTGAACTGAACAAAACAAGTGAAAGATATTAGTGTTATGTATTGACTTAGAAAGGACTGTTCTCCAAGGCAGCTGATACCGGTAAATAACATCTGCCACTACTTTTCCCATTTTAGCCCAATATATAACCCATAACACACTTTCACCGGTGTTGCAACATGTTACTGCTCTTTCTGGTTTGCATCTTTTGTCATTCTATTACGACAGTTCTGTCAACCTCTACCAACATCCTCATCTTGCCCATTTCCAAAGTGGGCAGTTCTTGCAATCATTTGTAAGAGACAAAAATCATCATCAGCAGAACTCATTCCCTCTTTGCATTGTCTTTCTTGCAAATGTGGGAGGAATTTTTCTTATTCTGATATCCCCCTACACACACACAACAAAAGCTCAATTAAGAACATCTCTGACTCACAAGCAGCACTATTAAAGCAAGTCTCCCATCCATGTCTTTCAACATTAAATATATTATTACTCATTTCCATTCAGAGAATAGTAATAGATATATTATGTAAATCCTGAAGTACTCATATGATTTATTATCAGCATACTACTTTAAAACCCTCACTTAACAAAGCATTTCTGGATATTGCTATATGAAACAGCATATTCACTGTGCCATGGATTTAAATGGAAATGTTCCAATATTTAAAGCACTACCTACTCGCCCTGCCAGATGTTAATTCTATGCATCTATTGCACTCTAAAAATGGAAATATGCACTAAAGAGTATGCTCCTTTTCCCTGCCAGGCTTATGGGCACAGCATCATGAGGTAATTGCAAATGGTGAGTTTGCATATTGTCAGTAGATCCTGCATGTGTTATATAGGTTTTTGCTGGGGGTGCTTGACACATGACAGGGATGGGGGATGACCATCCTCATGGCCCATCATTGGCAAAACAAGTACTTCTCAGTGACGAGATTAAATAAGAAAAGTTTTAAGGCTTCTGATTTCTTTTGGATTTCAATATATAGATTATTTTACTATCCAAACTCCACATAACGATAAAAAACAGAGTAATAAGGTGAGACCACAGTGTTAACTCATCCTACCTTTGCAGAAGGAATTTGGGGCCTATCATGCCTTTGCTACCCGCTCCATTGTGTGCTCTAATTCATAATATTAGATTGCTACTTATAAATGTACTGCTGACTTCTCCTTTTGCAGGTCTTCAAGCAAAAGAACAGTAACGGGATCTCTCTCCTGCTTCCTGTGACTCCCAGTAAAGTTTTGCAGTATTTGATGTTTTGCATAGTGTGCTAGCTGAAATACATAATTAGATGAGAATCCTGGTTTATGTTAATCTAGCCTTCAGGGTATGAAGAAAAGCTCAAAAAATGTGTTATTAATAAATCTAAAGACTGAAAAGCACAAAAAAGTCCTAGTGGAGGATGCTCTCCCCAGCTCTATTATGGAAAATCTTACCTGTCTCTGTACACTGGATACCTGCTTTCAAATCAATATGGGGTTGGTCAAATGTTGTGTCTTACTGTACAAGACATACACAGGGGTAGAAGACAAGCCTGACTGTGTTTGAAACAGGGTACAAAAACTTCTTTTTTCCTAACTTTTACTGTCTTCTTGATATTCCAAACTTCCTCCAGTGCTCACATATTTATTTAATCTTAATTCTCCAACCTTTGGTAAGACAGATGTATAAGTGTCTTTCACATTTTCAGTGATTTGGTGAGCATGTGGCTCAAGTCAATGAATAGCACTTCTGGCTTATTAAAAGATGCTGAATGGGACACCTGATTTTCAACAGAGTCAGAACTTCAGAAATGTTTTTAAGCATCAGCTGCTTGAAGTAATCTAATGGAACCTGAGCCATTTTTCCTGACCTATGGCAGATTAAGTCTCCAATAAAAAGTGTACTCACAGAGGAAAAGAACTGGCAAATGGCCTTTGAAGAGGCAACAGATGTGTTGATTGAGATGTATTTTGTTTTTCCTAGTTCTGTAAAATTGATGTAATATTCAAGAATGCTTAAGAACTTACTGACAGGGGCAGCTGGCAAGTGGAAAGGCTAGGATGTTGGAGGATGAAGTGCCTTACTGTTGGAATTGGGGTGGGGGGTTGAAATTCGGCAGAGTTTTAATCCTTTCACTTTGGAGAAAGGAACTCTGAGAAAAATAGGATGTGAAAGAAAAGGGAGGGAGGGAGGAAAGTGAACCTAGGGCTGATGAAAGAGAACACATCAGAGAAATACTCCTTTTCCGCCCCGTAAGACAAACTGATTAATGTGGCTCACATCAGTCAGTGACCCAACTCCAAGGTCAATCTGAGTTTAGGATTACTGTAAATTGGTAAATTAATTTCCTTTCTATTCATTTGCTGTAAAGAAAAGTTACCTCTCCCTACTATAGAAAACTCATCCCTAAGAGTTGGCAGATACATACATACAGAGTTAGCTACAGAAAAGCACTCAAGATCCATATTTTTTTCCACAGGGATGTAGATACCTGTCTTGCACTGCTCTAAGAGAATGGATACTCTCACACCTAAAGAAAATGTTAGACTTGCTAAGGTTTTCCCAAAGATACTGAGCCAACCAAGTTCACCAAAACAACTAACTTCAAAGAATAGACCCTGCTTTAGACTCATTATTGTTCTCTTCAGACACGTGATAGTTAAAGCTAATTCAAACTGTTCATGCAGAAGAACAGGTACAAAAAGCCAGCTTAACCATTTGTTACATACTGTATTTGATTACATTACTCTAATTGATTTTTTTTTCCTCCTTCAGCAAACCACCTTTTGTTACCTCCTAAGACTAAAAGCAGTTCAGTACTAACGAATTCCCACAGCACTCACTGAAGGTTGAGTTTCAAAATATATGTGAAGACTCTATACATGGATTTGAAGACTCTATACAAGAATTAATTAATGTGTGTGGGAGAAAACCTACTTCTAACATTTCATAAAGTCTTAAAAGAAAAACATGTTACACTCCGGGCTGTGTATCTGTATACTGTAGCTGAAAGAAAATGTAACTCAGAAAAAAAAAAAATTCTTCAGCACAAAGATCAAATCAAGTGCTACTTCAAGATCCAAACAACTTTCTGCCTGTTTAGTCCAGAAACCAAATAAGAGAATGAAAATAGAGACATACAATTCTTGGAATGATTGCGGATTTAATTTTTCTCTGATTATTCCAGTGCTCTGTTTTCCATTCAGCACTGACCCTGCCCTCACACCAGCAGTCCTACCTTTGGATATCCTAAGGCATTAGGTAAGTCCTCCTGCCACTGACAGCACCAAACTTATCTGGAAACCTGTGGAGGAGGATGGGGTCCAAGCAAAATCAGCAGAGAGCCAAGGGAATGACAAGGAGACTGCCTGCAGCACAAAGGACCACTATTCATACATCTTAATGCTCTATATACATAGTCACATAAGGATAAGATCTATCCTTGCTTATACAGTTATGCCAGAGAATGGAGGAGAATTTGTCTCAGTTTACTTACAGTAGAGACTGGCAATCAAGGTTTTTTTTTGTTACGTCCAAATTGTAAGGATACAAAATGTTCTAGCAATTGTAAAATATTAACCTCTAAAATTTCATTCCATTTATTGGTTTGGGTTTTTTTTTAATAGGTCAAGAGATAGCGGACACTTTAAAAGCTTTCCTTAAAAAATTCAAGTCACAGCCCATGATCTCAAACCCTTTCTGTCCTCTGGTTTCCCAACCACCTCTGCTCATATTCCAACACTACATAATTAGTTTTAACATAGTCGTATTAGGTTGCTGAATAAGGATGTGAAAGTCACTTGGTTGTAAGTTAAAAAAATATATTCAGTGCCTCCTTATTGCTGCTGTCACTGATTTAGCTGTTCCCATGGTAAATTTAAATACCACCACAGGAAGCTGTATCACGTATCAATTCACAAGTTGGGAAGTGTGGTGTATGGAGATTTGATTTAACAGATCCCAGAACTGTCTAGTTGAAGGATGTGGCAGTTGAAAGCTGGAGGCTGGCTTTTTTTTTTCCCTCTCCTACTTTTTTTTTTTTTTAAAAAACTTGAATAATCTTGAGAAAACTAAGACATATGGCAGCATTTCCAAGTTGGTCTCAGAGAGATTTTGATTTCCCACTTACTTTCTCCAAGTGTGAATTACCTAAGAAGGTGTCAGAAGTTCCTCGAAAAAATCCTTTTAACACTTTAGAAACACTTTCTTTAGAAAAAGGACTTCTAGAGAGAAGCTCCCACTTCTTTCTTAAAAAAAAATAATCTGATTTTGACAGCACTGTAGCTGGAGCCTCTGACTCCAGCTACCCATATGATACATCACAGCACTCATGAATTAGTATTTTTACAATCATTTCAATTCAGAAAAAAAATGAAGCTTCTTCATTAATAAGGAGACAAAAATGCCCTAAGAAAGAAATTATTCCCCAGACTAGAAATGAACTTTACCATCAGAAATTGCATAGTTAAGAGCTAATGTCTCTTTCTTCTTTCAGTAAATATCTATCAAAAATTAAATAGTCTTACATGTTGAAAGATTTCTCTGAACTTTTCTTTAATAAAACATCAAATATTAAACCAGAAATTTTCCTTCTACGTAAAATGAAATATCAGGTTATATTGGACTAGGCTAATAATTACTCACCTGCTAATTTTAAAAATTTATTTATCTATTTATTTACATGTAATGGTGTTATTTCTTTCACTTAACTCTAACTCCTGGAAAACAGTATTTCTCCTATGATCAATTTTTTCCTCTAGCACTGTCAAACACTGATTCTCCCTTTCCCTCCACCCTTTAGTTTCAGAGGAACAGCAGCTGGACCTGACATGGCCGGTGTTGGCTGGCCTATGACATCTTTCAAGGATTTTTGCATTCATCATCTATGCACTAATCACAGCGACTATGCCAGCTCAAACTTTGGGAATACAGTCCAGCAATGAAATGAACCTGTGATAAGTAAAATTATGAAAAAGCTACATAAATAAAATAAGATGTGCTATACTAGAAAAATGATATTTTTATTTTGAGAATAACATACAAGTAAGGCTGATAACATCAAAGCAAATAATTACTAAGGAAGAATAAGTCAATTATTTCTCTTAATAAATCCATATATAAAGGCCAATTGATTCATCCAGAAGCTATCTCATGCATATATTGTTATTCATATATCACAAATACATGAAAAAACATATTTAGAGTATACCGTCTTGCCCCCACATCCTACTTGCCTTCATAACCAACCTAACTTGGTTAGTACAACAACAGCAGTGAGTGTGTATGACTGTTGGTAGTAGTCACAATATCTCTGAAACAGCAGTTTTTTACTGTTATATTTCAAAAGGCTTTACCCAAGAGGCACAGAGACATTGAATGACATACTCAAGGCCACCTAGAACATCTGTGGCAGATGACGTGCATGATGCCTTCACAGTCTCCACCCAGGATTTTCTTCCCATCATTTCTAAGCACCTAGAGACTGACACGGTGCTTGTGACTAATATCAAATAATATTTTAACTCTGTACCATGTTACAACTATTTTTACAGATACCAGCACTTTCGAGTTGGGCAGAAACTGGTAATCAAAAATCAGTTGCAGATAAAAGCCAAAGGAAATCTTAGAAACATCTGTGACATATAAACCAGAACTAACAATACTTGCCAAGTGCTTTTATCTACCCTGTATGTATAGAGCATAGTTGTGTTTTTCAAAGGGAAACTAGTATCATGATATGTTTAATTAAATAAAAAGACAATGGGATCCACATACATCACTTCGTTTTGTTCATAAGAAAATTATACTTCTAGTAGATATACTACAAAATTACACATCTTAACAGATTGTAACCACCATCTCTCTGGTTACTTAACTTAATCCTGTATCCTCCTTGCCTGTCTTTTGTGCTTCCAACTGAACACTCGTGACAGTCAGCTGTCCTTTGTTCTTGGACACAAAACAATATAAAAGCTATTAAAAAAAAGTGTTCTATGTTTTTTAGAAGGCATAACAATGTTGGTTTTTTCCTATAAAATGTTATTTTATTTGAAGATCATAATCAACCCAAAACATAATTAAATGCCAAGTGAAAATAAATGTCTCTCTCACACATCGTTTTCATGAACCACAGGGTAATTCAGGCTGGAAGACGCCTCTCGAGATCTCTGGTCCAAACCCTGCTCCAAGCAGCTCCAGCTAAAGCAGGTTGCTCTGGGCCTTGTCCAGTAAAAATCCAAGTATATCCAAGGTTCACATCCATTCTCCAACAATTATCCTTCCAAGTAGCCTCCGTTGGCTTACTTAATTTTAGCTACAGAGGCTACCAATGACAAAACTGGTATTATATACCCAAAAATCTGAGTTTAGATCACTTGATCCAATGATCAGACTGTAACATTTCCTCCCTAATTTAAACTATAGGAATTCATTTACTGTCATGTGATCTGTAGTACAAATGTCTATGGGCAAGAGAAAGCTTCTTAAGAAGCACTTTCTTTTTATATCATGGAAAGGTCCTTCAGAAAAATACAAATAAAAAAGCAGATGCTAGAGCAAGACCAATAAAAGAAACAGGCGATATTACATAATAATTAAAGTGCTTAGCACACAAAATGAGTTAATGCAGGAAACTGAAGAAAACTTAATACTGCTTAAAGCTAGGGCTGATACTCAAAATCTTTTGATATCACTTAACTTGAGGATGACTACTATGATCTTCTAAATATCTGTTTTCTTAGCACGTCAGCATCCTAAAAATTGAGCAATATTCAACAAAATATTGTACAACGTCTTTTAAGGAGTACATTACTACACAGTCTAAATAAAAAGTAGAAACTTATTTATAAAACCTATTTATAAAAGTTATGATTTCACTAACACTGACTTGACAAGACTGCCCCCTTCCCTGTTTTTTTTTAATTTTTTTTTCTTATCTAAGGCTAAGAAAAAAATAGTGTATATAAAAGCTGTCAAGACTTTTATATATAATTTACAATGTATTAGGTAGGCAGGCAGGCAGATAGATCAATCAACTTTTTAAATTTAGTGTGTATGGTTTACTGTGAAAGGAGATATTTTTCGTGAGAGATAGTAGTTCAGGATTTTCTGATTTATTTTTGGTTATCACATCTTTCTAACAGATCATGAGTCATTCACTAGTCTTCAAGGAAGATCTGTGCACATGAATATTTTTCAGCACAGTGCCTGCACAGTTTGACACTCATTTGCTGCAATAAGATTAGATCTCTAATTCTGCCCATGTAATACGTACAAGGAGCTGTGGAGAGCTCTACAGCTGAAGCTGGACTCAAGTTCTGCAGAAAGCAAGCTGCAAACCAGCATACAGTATGGGGACTTCTCCAGACCAGACTGAACTTTTGTTCCTAAATAGAGTCTTCAGCACAGGGATGTGGATGTTTGATGCACTGAAGTAAAATTTTAGAAAGACAGGCTAAATGTTTTTATTTAATGTACATATTATGTGGCATATTTTTATGGGCACATATAGATACATACATAGTCAAATCTGATGTCAGAAGAGATGTACACAGTTCTGCTGTGCCCTCCACTCCTTGTGAAATTTATAATCACATCTGATTTATGGAACATGGAGGACTGCAGAAGAAAGCAAATTTACCAGCACAGAGGCTCTCTCTCATAAACTTGGCTAATGCAAATTCTATTTTGCAAGTGCCATACTCCTTTCATTAACACCTTTTATCTATCATGTCAAATACAGGCATAACTTTTGGGACTCCTGTACAAAATATCCTAAGAGGTAGTGACAGATAGAAGTGTTTTGTTTGCCGTGTTGGAGAAAACCTATTCCTCTTGGTGCTTGAGGTTTTTCAAGACTACTTCAGTTTAGTGATGGTCCATGAACTAGTAGTCTGATTCCAATTGTTGCTGAATTACTAAGAATTGGAAGTAACATTTAGAAATTTTAAGTAAGGAACTTCTGAGGAAGGGGAATTCCTAGGAAATATCACCTCTCCAAAAACTAAACCAATATGTTACTGTTTAAAATCATTAAAGATAAAGAAACAAGTAAATTATTAAAGTAGGAAGACTATAGGAGCTATAAAAATCCTGGGTATTTGACAATAAGATGATTCATAATCAAGGCAAACAAACCTTTGAACACGGCAGTTCAAACATCCCATCCTTCCAGGCTCCAGGCTGAACAAACCTTTCAGTTACAAGTGTAAAGTCCATATATATCCCATAAATTATAAAAGATCCCTGAAGGCTTTAAGGTATGATCTAACATATAATCAGAAATTTCAGGACCTAACTTTGCCTTATGACAGTAAGTAGCAACCATGATGTCTTTTATCATACTAATAAGTTGCACATTGTGTTATTTTTTAACTCATGCTACTTGTTCTAAGTACGTCAAAAGTTTTATCCTCAGACACTCACATAAACTCAGTTATGCTTGGTATGGAAAGCTACAGGAGTGTTCTTTCACAAAAAAAAAACATTCAAGAAAACTTTCAGTTATCTAAGTGACAATTACCATAGTTTTTTCTTAATTATTTAACAGACACAACAGTGAGGTTTCAATTATTTGGTTTTTTCACGTAGTCATAAATAAGTTGCTGAACTGCCTTCAAAGAATGCTATAGTTTACATGGAAAGACCACCTGGCGAAAATTAAACATAGACTCATTATATGTAAAAATATTAAATAAAACTTAAACTAATAGAAGAAGTTTAATTTCTATTTAAGACATTATGACATAGACACATGACAATATAAGCTGTTATCAGTTGCAGTGTTGTACTGTCACTTGCTTCAATGGGTTTCCTTTGCAGAGTGAACTTAATGTGGAGTTTGTTTCTCAAACAGGAGCTCCAGAATGAAAAATTACATTACCCTGCTGAAAAGTTCACACTCACAAAGTATTAATGAGTAAATTATTTGTTTCAGGTGACTGCACTACCTTTTTTTGTTTAGCAGAACTCACTTAAAAAGATTTGCTCCTGAACGGCTCTGACCTAGTTTAAAGAAAATGTAAAAGGATTACATTTTTGGCTCTTCAAATTAAGGTTTTTTGGCATTTACAAACTTTGCTGAATCGTTTTGGCTGTGGTGCCTTTCCTTATCTGCCCAAGCAATAGTCAGCAGTATGGAATTTGCTTCCAATGCACACTGAAAGTGCTAGCACTTTGCAGAAACCATTATTTCCCTAGTGAAACATCTTTCATTGTATTTTACAAAACGATTTTGAAGTCTTTTCAATACATCCACACAATATCCATCAGCACAGTAGAAATGTACTCAAATGCATACATGAAAACCTCCAGAGAAGTGCGTGGGTCTATCAAAACATGACCTAAAAAACACTGCACAACAGAGCTCTGTTGATTAATATATGAATATAAGATCCAGTGCTTCAAGCACAAAGGAATGAGCACCGAGAATCAACCGCTAAAGTTGTTTGCCTAGAGAAGGTTTCAAAAGCTGCAAAATCAATTAAAAGAATCAGGCTTTATTATTGAACATATTCTAACTACATTAACAGCATAAAGCAGATGACAGCCTCAGAGTTAATGCTCAGTAGAGTTAACAAAAAAAGAGCTAAGCGATTTAATTACACCTTTCAAATCTGCCTGCACACATATACCCCATACTTCAACATTCAAACATAGCTTCATTCCTTCTACTAAAAATATCTTTTATTACAGAGGAGTAAAAGCAAAAAGCTTATTCAGAACAAAAATGATAATTTCAGACAATGCATGGTGCGAAATGACATGTACCTTCCCATGTTAATGAGTATTTCAGTAGCAGCACGGCTTACGTAATAATCATGGCGTTTATGGCAGCTGGTTATTTTGACAAGAAATCTGAAGAAGCTGTATGAAAATAGCATAGAAAGAAGGAAAGAACAGTAATAGATCTGACATGCAGACAACCTTTTACAAAGCATGCCAAGTCTTTCCTTTGTTACTTTTCTCGGTTTGCATATCGAAGGTCCAATTCGGAATCCTATGAATAGATAAAAAAGGAATTTGCAGAAAAAAAATCTTAAGGAACCCATCTGCAAACGTGTTTCTGCAAGTCTCTCTCCCACTGAAATGGGAATTATTAAACAGGGAGTGGGTTTTTTCTTATCTGCTAAGCACAGTCTAACTTTTAAATACATTGTAGCAAACGGGGAAAAGAGAAAAAAGGTTTAATCAGTACATGTTAACTGTGGTGTTGGAAACTCTAATTTCACTTTTTATTTCAAAATCTATGGACCAATCCTGTTCTAAAATATTACTTCTTTTCAACAGGAAAAAAAGGCTAAAAGAAAGAATATGTAGTTTACAGTAAATCCCAGCAGATGAAAAGACAATTTTACGCAATGAAATGTTGTCTTCTAAACAGGTATTTTGAAGTTTTATCTTTACAAACAGCACAACATCAGTTAACGAAGTCTGACCATCAAAACCAAAACAACTGTCATAGTTTATAATCAGTTTTTACATAAAACACAGCAGTGCATCTTTCTTAAAATGGTCGTTGATTCTAAACAAGATAACCACATGGTGGCAGAAGAATCAATGCCTTGCTCAGAAACTGTATTACTCTCAGGAAAACATGCAACCTGATGGGTTTGTACTGCACAGTAAACGATTTCCCACAAATAACTATGATGAAAAACACATTGGTTCAGCGTAACTCAGCCCTCAGGGCTGATAAAGGTACATATGTTCCCAGAGCATTCTAGCTACTGCCAATTGAATTGTTACTTTATAGATTGAAAGTTTGCACAATTGGAAAATTCAATGAGATCTGATTATTTTATATATAATCGTCAACAAATTTTCTGGAAAAAAAACCCCAAACAAACTATCACTATAATGCCACATTCATCTGAAAAATTTGGAAGAACTTTCGTTTGAAAATGCAGTACAAATAACAGCATTTGCTGAAAATTTCATATACCCAACCATAATTTCTAAGAGTTTTTTTATGACTTTCAAAACAGATCACTAGTTAGATTAACAAACAGGGGCTCTGACTACAAGTCTATTTTAGTTTTCTCTCCTCTATATCATACTATAGCAAGACCCTCCCAGAATTGAACATATTTTGCCATGGTAGAACACTGGAACAGGTTGCCCAGAGAGGTGTTAGATGCCCCATCCCTGGAAACATTCAAGGCCAGGTTAGATGAGGCTCTGAGCAACCTGATCTGGTTGGAGATGTCCCTGCTCCTTGCACGGGGGTTGGATTAGATGACCTTTAAAGGTCCCTTCCAACCCAAACCATTCTATGATTCTATGTACAAGATGGGAAGAGCTCAGGCTCCTCACAGCCACCAGCCAGAGTAGAGCAGGGGCTGCAGGAGACACGGCCAGAGCCTGCACAGTCCCACTCTGCAGTAGTGGTCCTTGCACGGCTGCTCAAAGATAAGTCAGCATCACACCAGCTAACTGGCACTTGCACCTGCAGATTGAAAGAAACTATTCCCTCTCCTTGACTTCTGCACAATCCTGCCACAAAAGCTGAAAAACAATTAACCTGCTAACTCAAAAAGATGATTCCTGAGTGAGCCTGAAAGCTTTATCAGCTCACTGAGCTCAAGTGAAAACAGGCAAAAAATGTACTGAAGCAAAGCTCCAGAGAACACCCACTGCAAAATTCCTAAAATAAATAAATAAATAGATAGATAGATAGATAAATAAATATATATATATATATAAAAATGAAAACATATTGTTCTGTTTTGCAAGCAACCCTAAGAAGTCAACTAAAGGGATCTTGCAAACTTTTTATACGGCTCACGAAATGTAGCTACTACTACTTAGAACTTCAAAGAATCACAAAAAAATGCTTTTACCTCTCAACAGCAATTTCTTTTCTGCTCCTCAGTTTTTACTGACAAAACTGAAAATTCCCTCAGTCAGATTGCAGGAAAACAAAAGAATGAATGACGACAGATGTAGATCCCACAATGAATAATATTGATGATTTCTTGTCATATTCATAGATATTAGTCAAATCTGTAGCAAAATTATAATCACTGGAAATTTTTTCAGCTTGCTTTAGTGTTTGCATGTAGAAGAAAAAAAAGATAGCATAAGGCTCCCCAGTTACAGTGAATGAAAAATGTGCTTACACGGGCATTTTCTCCCAGATTAAGTGTGCCTTTTTGAAGCAAGTCTCCTGATCACCCCTATCTACCATGCTTTGCTTCACATCACTGTGAAGCACAAACTGGACTCTTTTTCAGCAAAACTAAGCCAGACAAGAGCTAGGCCAAAGTAAAACGTGCAAAACACACCCAGTGTGAACACTGGATCCTCAGCAGGGAGGCTTTGCCTTACACATCTAACCCCACGGTGCTGGACTGTGTGCTCATGCAGACACACCAAGTTTTGGCACACCTTTTGGGAATCAGAAACACAAGCATCATTTGGGAGTACTGGTGGACGAGAATCTCAACATCAGCTGGCAATGCGCCCTTGCGGCCCAGAAGGCCAACCGCATCCTGGGCTGCATCAAGAGGAGCGTGGCCAGCAGGTCGAGGGAGGTGATTCTCCCCCTCTACTCTGCCCTGGTGAGACCCAACCTGGAGTACTGTGTCCAGTTCTGGAGCCCCCAACATAAGAAGGACATGGACCAGTTGGAGAAGGTCCAGAGGAGGGCCACAACGATGATCAGAGGGCTGGAGCACCTTTCCTATGAAGAAAGGCAGGGAGAGTTGGGGTTGTTGAGCCTAGGGAAGACAAGGATCCCAGATGACCTTATAGCAGCCTTCCAGTGCCTAAAGGGGGCCTACAAGAAAACTAGAGAGGGACACTTGAGCAGGGTATGTAATGATAGGACAATCGATAATGCCTTTAAACTGGAAGAGGGTAGATTTAGATTTAGATTTAGATTAGACAAAATGCAGAAATTCACTGTAAGGCTGGTGAGGCACTGGAACAGGTTGCCCAGAGAGGTGGTAGATGTCCCATCCATGGAAGTCTTCAAGGCCAGGTTGGATGGGGCTTTGAGTGACTTTTTTGAGTGGAAGGTGTCCCTGCAAATGGCAGGGGTGTTGGAACTAGATGATCTTTAAGGTGTCTTCCAACCCAAAACATTCTATGATTAAAAAAAAAAAATAGAGGGGGAGAATCAACTAATGAGTTGATTGGCTTTAAAAATCAAGAACTTTTAAGAAGGCCTATTTAATGTGCTCCCTGAAAAATGTGGAACTTTTGTTCCCACTGTCTATAAGACACAGTAGTTAATTAATATATCACATGAACCAAGTAAAGAATATGTGCCCTAGGAACTGGTCTGTGAATTTTTGAGTTAAGACAGATGGACATAGCCTTTAACTTACTCTACATATAAACAGTATCCGACAGTATAAATCCTTCACAGGTTAGATAAATACATTAATTATTTTTCAAGTTCATTCTACTGATATTTAGCTGATACACCAGAAAACAAAATTTACAGACTCCTGACTGGAATACTACAGTGCAGTCCCTTAAAATAAAACTTCAGTTTGTTACTTGACTGCAATTTTAATCAGCAATCCACATTTATATATGACCTCTGTCATGAGAGATACGAAAAGAAAGGATTCCAGGTAACAGTTAATTAGATATATGCCTCCTTAATTACAACAATAATTCCATTCCTAATGCAGTCTTTAGACTTCCTATAGGCTTTTCTATTTAACTAAAGATATTTCTAAAGCCTTTTGTCTTTTTTTGAATATATTTTTGCTGAAGTTACTTGGAGTTCATAAAGTTAATAACTACTTGTTCGTTACATTTTAAAATAGTCTTTTGCATTTTAGTTAAAGGGGGGTTTTTTAATCTGTATTTCTCATCCAGTTTTCTAGTGAAACCTAAAATGACACCGTTTGTAAAATAGACTACTTGCAAAGTGATGCTAACTTTAGCTAACTCATCTTTTTTACCTTTTTTTTTCCTTTTTACAAGAAACCCCGCGAAACAAGTACATCACTTTCATATGCCATGGTACACAAAAGTAAACTTGATTTGTTTTAGTCTTTGAGATCACAACACAGATTTTTGTGAAGAAAAAAAATGCCATTCAAGTGAAGACGGACAAGATCTGATTCTTATTTCACACTACTGTAAATGAGGAGTAATGGTAATGAATAAACTACCAACATTCCCACAAATGTACCATCAGTCATATAATAGAATTTACTATTTTTGTTCCTTCTATTGTACATCTATAAATATTCACATTCTTAACTTGTAGACACTTTCTACTCTCATCAGCCTCATTCAGTATCACAACAGAGAGCTATGTGAAAGACCTTCTTTGACATAATATACACGTAGCAAAACTTCAAAATTCAACCACAAATTCAGGTACATGTGTTCAATGAAAATACGCACGGTTGAATAGAAACTATATCCCTATGCAAGTATTTCAACATTTTCTTACCACAGATAATGAAGGAAAGACTTTAAAATATGAATGCCCACAATACAACAAATATCTACCTGAGTCAGAGAAATTGTATGTGATTTAGAATTAGTATTTTCTTCTGTTCTTTTAATTATAAATGCTTATCTGCCAAGATATGGTTCAAAAGTGTAACTAAAGTGAAAATCTTTAAGCTATAGCCATGGAGAATCATCTAGCCTTTTCATCTCTGAATGTTCACATTTTCCATACTAAAGCAAATTAGAGAAGCTTTACTGAAAATACACTTACACAGCATGAATAGGAATTTTTCTGCTGGGTGACTCCCTGTTCATCTGGGACTTAATTCTTTTCCTACAATGTGCATTTTGGTGCAGCAGCTAAATGGTTTTTTTACTTCTCCAACAAGCGAGCCTAAAGCATACAATGTTAAGTATTTTAGTATTTTTTTTTAAAACCACACCTTTTAAATGTTATATTATCTTTACCTCCATGATTTCAGTAGCATAATTTTTAATTTTAACCTATCCAACAGTATAAATACACAAGTTCCAGAGCCCAAAGTATTCCCAGGCATTGTTTAACAGTGTACACAGAGTCACAACGCCTAAAGATAGTCAGTCCATTAATAAATTGTAAATACCTCTACCATCTGGAATCAGGTACATACCTATATCTCTTCTCTAGTTCAAGCAGAATTGTTTTTTGCGTTGGGCCAAATACTACTAATGAGGAAATTTACAACACTTTACCACAATTTTTCTGTACAACTACTTCCAGTAGTTTTTTATTTTGTAAATAAAACATATTTTGCTTCAAAGAAAGTGCTTGGGTTTTGTTATTTATATTTTGCTGAACAGTTGTATGGAATATTGTATATTTCTCATTGGGTGATTCATTTCACAGTTTCCCCTTGATTGATACAAAGATTGCTGAAGCTGTAAGAACTTTTTGTCTGTTTCGCATACTGACATTAATGAGACTGACATCTGATTTAAATGCATTGATCAAGAACGTTCCTAAGTGTTGCCATCACAGAAGTATTTTGAAAGATATTTGACATGGCCAAGTATAGGCAAAGAAAATGCCACATCTTTCTCATGCTAGAGAATAATGGGATACTCAAATAGGCAACTGTAGCTTCTGACTTGCACAAGTCAGTTGTGTATTTCTCAGGGCATCAGAGCAGTAACTATCACTGAGGGAGGGGTTGGTCCTTTTCTTTGAGGCCGAGTAATTTGCAGCCTCATTTTTGAAAGGCAGCAGGAAATGCAGGCCTTGCTGTCTGGTTCCTTCACTGGCTTTCTCATCTGCTCTGTTCATTCAGCGTATGTGCCAGACCCTTTCCTACTCCTCATTGCAGAAACATCAGTGCAACCCCATTTGCACATTCCCTTTTGCTCACGCTTGACTTTGCAAATCCTTTAAAAAGTTTGATAAGTTAGACCTTCTTCTGTAAGCAAAAAGTATAAATCTCCTCTCTCTCCTTGTCAAAATATGTTGGGCTTGTCCATCATATGACCTGTATAACTATAGCCCAACATCTCATAAAATGGCCCTTATAAGTGTAGACTGAATGATATTATAATCATAACTCTTGTCAGGACATTTCAAAGAACCTACCATAGCTGTGATATTAAGCAAAAAAAAACCTCAACACATTTCAGAATATTTCAGCAGGAACTGGTTTCCTTTTATTCAATATCGATGAAGTTTTAACAGAAACTGCAATGCTAAGTTTTTATTTGAGCTATAAAGCTAGGCTTTTAGTTACTGATGATGTTGCATTTGTTTTATCCCTAACGACCTAGCTTAAATTTCAATTGCACAACATCCATCTAAATTTCATTTTGCTGCTGGTTTAGCTCCCTAATTGTAGTGTCCAGTAGTTAACCACACAACATCTTTAAATTGGTATGAAATCTCCTGTATTTCTTTGACAGCCTTTACTTGGTGCCCAGAACTGGTTGTTATGTCATTGTCTTCTACTTGCCT
Source organism: Ardeotis arabs (assembly GCA_011801015.1). Classification (NCBI taxonomy): domain Eukaryota; kingdom Metazoa; phylum Chordata; class Aves; order Otidiformes; family Otididae; genus Ardeotis; species Ardeotis arabs. The sequence goes on from JAAGAY010001817.1 coordinate 18,364, forward strand.
CACCACAACCAAGAAAATCTTCTTTGACAGAGGAATTGCCTATATAACACTTACAGAAAATCATGTTTTAACCGATACATAAGTATTAATATTACTATCATATTGATATTGAATTTAGAATCATAGAATGGTTTAGGCTGGAAGAGACCTTTTGAGGTCTGTAGCTCCAACCTTCTGCCCACAGCAAAGCTAAACTTTTTGGCCATTTTCTTAAATATACTTTATTTCACATTTTTTTCTTTAATGTTTATTTATAAGTTTTACATATCTTTTTTTATTTCCAAGTGAATTTATGACTCACATACTGTGGGATGAGCACCACTGACCAATTGGATAGGTATAGGCACAAGTGCGTGGCAGTTGTCGTCTTTAATCATGCCAAAGCCTCCTTGGTCATTCTTGAACATATTGCTAAAATCCCAGTTCAAAGAGCTCTGCTGTTGATGTGAGACTGCCAGCCACCTTATGCTATACTGGAACAGTTTTATTAGAGAGACAAAAAGGGAAAACAGTATTTCAAAACTTCCTCTTTTGGCTTTTCATCATGCTGTTGCATAAGTTTGTGAAACAAAACTACCTTTATTTCTTATATGCCCTAGTCTGGAGGGGTGAAAAAAAAAAAAAAAAAAAAGTCAGTGGCCTGAATCCCAAGGACTGGGAAGGTAAACAGATCTTAAACAACTGTTCACTAAGAGTAAAGACTTTGGATTTTGGGCTCATACCCATGCAATTATAGAGCCATCAAAGCTATGAAGCACTGTACTGCTTACCCTCCTACTTCCTACGGCATTTGTACTTTCTCAGAGCTATATTGTGACCCTAGAGCAAGGCTCCGTAGACTGTCCTGGAGAAGCCCAGACATCTACAAAGGTCAGGAAGAAAAGTGCCCACCTCCTCCAACAGGCCCACTCTGTTGAGTAGCTTCATATCACACTCAAGATGTACCACATGGGGCAGATGTCTTGAAGCACAAGGTGAGGAAAATAAGTTATTAGCCTTGTGTTTAGAACATTTCCCTGGGAAATAGAAGTTGGACAGTCAATGCGACCTTGAGTATGAGGGTATGCAACCAGCCTCCTGACCTCCCTTCTTGTCAGATCCACACATGGAAAACTTTCCTGCATGTTTTGTACTGCTGCACAGAAATTAAAGAAAAATGCATAAACCCGGAAAGACAGCAGAAGAGGGTATGGAATTGTATGGGGAGGAATCACAGATGGATTTGAAAAAAAGACAAGAAAGAAACAAATCTGCAAATAGGGAACATATATTATGGTCTATCCTTTTCAGTTAGGTAGCTTCACACCCACAGTGATATATAAAACACCACTAGACACATTCACCATGCCATAACTGCAAGCCTGAGCAGAAAAAAACGCTGTTTGAACAGCTTTCTGCACACACACAGAGCCAGTCTGCATGCTCCTGGAGTACACACTAGCCTTTGTACTCCAGCCAATAACAAACACATATACAACTGAGCTCTACGGATGAAATAATCCCACATCAGCGTCTACCCTGAGTAAAGACCTCACTGATCTAGCTCAACTAGACAGGTACATGACATTTGCTGTCAGTCAGGCTTGTCATCCATAGAAATGAATTCTTCTGCCACCTAGCTTTAGTGCCTTTTGTCAACATATGGGGATTTTGTTGGTTTGTTTCTAAACAAGTGAGGAATTTCATTCCTTCCTCATATGGGACATAGAGTGGATTCCACCAGTGAAGCAGCCTTGAGCAGTCAGGCACTGATGAATCCCTGTTGCCGTGATATTCAGTTCTTTTAGTGAGTCTCATCTTAGTCCTCAAAATTTAGTGTCATCACAGGAGACATTGACTTTAAGCGCAGAGCAACACTTGACATAACTCTGTACCTACGTATTTCAAAATATTTGAGAATGAACACACGCCTGCACAGTTACATTTACTTACATTACGTCACTGCTGCAACCAGCTTCTTATTTCTGCCTTATGTGGAATGGTAAATAAACTTCATTGAGTTATATCTGTTCAGATACCTGTCTGGATTTTGTATACCTCTGTTATATATTCTTCAGATACCTTTTCTACAAGTTGCACTTCATTTAGTTTCCTGTGGATATCATTCCATGTCTCCTTGCTGTACTCACCCTCTCCTCCTGCCATGCCCTTTCTGTTAACGGGATCAGTACTGCATATTGTAATCAAGATGGAAGCATTAATAACAGAAAGACAATTACCTAACATTTCACTCCAAGTGAGCATTACACTCAGGTTTTGTCTAAAATGACTCCAGGATCTGCTTCCGGAGTGATCATCATTTTCACTGAATGGTAAGGGACCACATTTTTCATGTGGCATTACAGATATTTCCCCATTACATGATTTATATTGTTTTACATTTTAAAATATTAATTAAAACTTGTGCTTTTATCACCTACTCACCATTGTGGACAACAACTTCCTCCTGCAGGCGATAGAGGAGCCGACAAGGAGGGGTGCCATGCTCGACCTTGTGCTCACCAACAGGGAGGGGCTGGTGGGGAATGTGAAACTGAAGGACAGCCTTGGCTGCAGCAACCACGACGGGGCAGCGAGGAAACTACATGGCAAGCTCTCAGCCCTAGACTTCAAGAAGGTGGACTTCAGCCTCTTCAGGGACCTGATGGGCAAAGTGCCATGGGAGGCGGCCCTGGAGGGAAGAGGGGCCCAGGAAAGTTGGTCCGCATTCAAGGAGCACCTCCTCCAAGCTCAGCTGAGGTGCATCCTGATGAAGAACAAGTCGGGCAAAAAGGCCTGGAGGCCCACGTGGATGAGCAAGGAGCTCCTGGACCAACTGAAAGTGAAGAGGAAAGCCTATAGAGGGTGGAAACAGAGACAAGTAGCCTGGGAGGACTACAAAGAGGCTGTGCGAGTGGGCAGGGATTGGGTGAGGAAAGCTAAATCCCTGACAGAATTGAATCTGGCCAGGGATATAAAAAGCAACAAGAAAAGCTTCTACAGGTATGTAGGGGACAAAAGACAGTCCAAGGAAAATGTAGCCCCCCTCCGGAAGGAAACCGGTGTCCTGGTTACCCGGGACATGGAGAAGGCTGAGGTACTCAATGACTTTTTTGCCTCAGTCTTCACCAACAAGGGCTCTTGTCTCACCACCCAGGCTGTGGAAGGCACAAGCAGGGACTGCGAGGATGAAGAACCGCCCACTGTATTCAAAGAGCAGGTTCGGGATCATCTGAGGAACTTGAAGGTGCATAAGTCCATGGGACCTGATGAGATCCATCCGCGGGTCCTGAGGGAACTGGCGGATGAAGTTGCCAAGCCACTGGGCATCATATTTGAGAAATCGTGGTGGTCTGGTGAGGTCCCCGATGACTGGAAGAGAGGGAACATAACCCCCATTTTTAAAAAGGGGAACAAGGAGGACCAGGGCAACTACAGGCCAGTCAGCCTCACCTCTGTGTCTGCCAAGGTCATGGAGCAGATTCTCCTGGAAACCATGCTAAGGCACATGGAGAGCAAGGAGGTGGTTGGTGACAGCCAACATGGCTTCGCCAAGGGCAGATCATGCCTGACCAATCTGGTGGCCTTCTATGACGGGGTGACAGCATCGGTGGACAAGGGACGAGCAACAGGTGACATCTACCTGGACTTGTGCAAAGCTTTTGACACTGTCCTGCACGACATCCTTCTCTCTAAACTAGAGAGGCATGGGTTTGATGGATGGACCACTCGGTGGATAAGGAGTGGGCTGGATGGCCGCACTCAGAGAGTAGTGGTCAATGGCTCAATGTACAAGTGGAGACCGGTCACAAGTGGCGTCCCTCAGGGCTCCGTGTTGGGCCCGGCCCTGTTCAACATCTTTGTCGGCGACATGGACAGTGGGATAGAGTGCACCCTCAGCAAGTTCACCAATGACACCAAGCTGTGTGGTGCCATCAACACGCTGGAAGGGAGGGATGCCATCCAGAGGGACCTGGACAGGCTGGAGAGGTGGGCCCGTGCCAACCTCATGCAGTTCACCCAGGTCAAGTGCAAGGTCCTGCACCTGGGTCATGGCAATCCCAGGCACAAATACAGGCTGGGCGGAGAATGGATTGAGAGCAGCCCTGAGGAGAAGGACTTGGGAGTGCTGGTGGATGAGAAGCTCAACATGACTAGGCAATGCACCCTTGCGGCCCAGAAGGCCAACCGCATCCTGGGCCGCATCAAGAGAAGCGTGGCCAACAGGTCAAGGGAGGTGACTGTGCCCCTCTACTCTGCCCTGGTGAGACCCCACCTGGAGTACTGTGTCCAGTTCTGGAGCCCCCAACATAAGAAGGACAGGCTCCAGTTGGAGAGGGTCCAGAGGAGGGCCACAAAGATGGTCAGAGGGCTGGAGCACCTCTCCTATGAGGAGAGGCTAAGAGAGTTGGGGCTGTT